>JAOQMP010000210.1:7270904-7280940 GCA_027563575.1 Erythroxylum pedicellare
AAATAGTGGAGTTTGCATAAAGGGAGAATTGATGGATTACTATGGTAAAATTATTGAGATACTTGAAATTGAGTACCCTGCATTACCAATAAAGCGAAGTGTGATATTTAAGTGTGACTAGTTTGATCCTACTCCAAATATTGGCACAAAATTGCATAGTCGATACAATCTAGTTGAAATCAACAACCGAAGAAGATTGAGACAATTTGAACTTTTAGTGTTGAAAATGCAAGCAATTCAAGTGTATTATGTTCCTTTTTCAAGCTTACGACAAGATAAGTCAGATTAGTTGGTCGTTTTCAAAGTTAAACCTAGAGACGTTTTTAAATCACATGGAAAAGGAGAACAGATAATTGAAAGTGAAGCGTTTCAGGAAGATATTTATGAAATAAATGCATCTGTCATATATGAAGATACTGAACCTTTGAACGATCCATCTCATAAATATGTTGAAATTTCATCTAGAGAGGATGACGAGGGCTAGCGATCTGCAAAGGAGCCTGAGTTTGATTCTTATTCTTCAAAAAAAGAAGATGATTGTAATTTACAATTAAATGATGATAGTGATTAAATTGTGTTTATAATTGAATATTATATTCAACAAATCAATTATTTCATTTTCAGTATATTGTGTAAAATGTTGAATTCAAATTCTTATATTTGTAGAAAATTCAATTAAATATTACTATATGATGTCTAGAGTGGATAGATTAATTCATATCATTAGGCACATTGAAGATGTATAAGTTCTAAACTGGACTACTTTTACTTATCATCGAGCTTAGAGTTGAACATATCATCATTTTATTCTAAATCGACAATTGCGGAATATACCTCTTAACATTATTAAACAAGGAATGTTGACATGACGACTAATTCTGGATGGTACTAATTCATTCTGTTAGGAGGAGTGTGGCAAAATTGTCCCTACTGAAAAAATAAAATATGCAAAAAAATCTCCACTTCATACACTCATGATCGTTTGCCTTCCATAGCCAATCTTCTACTTTAAAGTGTTTAGTATCATCTGAACAACGTCACTTCCCTTATTATGTACATCTCATTTCCTTTTAAGAAGCTATTAGATATATTCATGTTTGATGATATATATTACATGTTATTTTAAGCTTCCTTGAATCTCAAAGATGACATGTATACCCATGGAGGCGAGAGTGATGTCACAACGGTTCTTAAAGGATTAGAGAAATCGGTTGTTTTGAAAAATTCGTCAATTCCATAAACATAATCTGGACATTCACCAATGCGCGTCACTCCAAATTTGGTTTGTTTAACAATTTACTAATCTGACAATATCTAAGTTCTATACTAATTGTATTTTAGGTAAACCGTTTCCTACTGGTAGTTTATCTGGAGAGTTTGTCTTCCATACTAAATCAGCGACTCATTCACTATGCCCTCTACAAGTTTAGCTATAGCGGAAACGCTGTTGCAAGGTGTTAAAAACCCTACACCTGAGGGAAGAAAACTATCACTGTTTCAATTAGTGCCTTCGAACATGTAAGGACCCTTTTCGGGAATCCAAACATCGAGAATTCATTTACCTTTACCAACTGTCATGTCACTTGAAGTCCAAGAAAATAATTATATCATTGTCATTTATCGTTGCAATAAACTGGACTCAGCTTTAAAGTTGATTTATTTTTGTATCTGTAAGAATTTGTCAAACAACCTCTCTGCTAGTTAGGGGTCAACCTACGTATTATTGAGTGTGGACTATTATTGTTCTTGTTATATGACTGTAAGAATTGTTAACCTTCTAATTCAAAGTTTGTATTTGAATATTATATTCAACAAATTACCTTGTTTCCTTTTCAATATATTGGGTAAAATATTGAATTCAAATTCTTATATTTCTAGAAAAATTAATAAAACATAAATTTCAGGTTGAAATATGCCACCAAAGAGATAACATGATATAATGCGACCAAAGTTCAGACAACAATTCGGAGGTACTTACTGTTAAGGTGAACCATCACATTCTGGAGCTACAACTAAATCACCTCCTCCCCCTCCAGCTATTACAGTTGCAAATGACGCATCACCTGATGTTCCTGATGCTATACCATCCACCACTCCTACATCATCCACTACCCCTATAGCGACACAGATATCAGGGGTAAGCGATGTAGATGAAGGAGACGACCGCCAGCTTGGAATTGAGAACCTGATGGAAAAACTTATATAACAATTGACAATAATCTGGAAGTGAAATTACATGAAACACTATATGTTTATAATTAAGTTATAGGTTTAAATTTTTGCAAATGGTATAAAATTATTTTTTTCATATTAGGATGATTCCATCTGGACCGTACTATAGAAATATGACATCTAAATTTAAGGAGAAGATTGATTTTAAGGGCTATGTATGGAAGAATATATCTTAAGCTATAAAGACATTTACTTTCAAGAGTTTGAGGTACAATAAAAAAATTATTTTCTTTTTTAATTAATTTGTATACATTAATTAGATAAATATTATTACATTATAAGTATTTTTCCCTTTTATTTCATAAAGAATTTTTTGTAATTCTAAATTTGATGCACTCATACATAAAATATGGGAGAGACGAACACGTACATGTTATCATGACTTTATTGGTGCGATACACAAGGTTAGCATATAACCGCCTTATATTTCTGAGCAAATATAAAGTCGTTGGCAGTAGTATTGGACATCACCTGAGGCAATGTCCATTTTAGAGCGTAACTCGACCAACAGACATGGAGGATCGGGGGGGAGAGAATCTTCCCGTACATATTGGAGGATCTATTACCCACAACAAGCATGTAGAGAGACTTGTAAATATCTGAACTTTATACTTATATTCTAATTGTTTTACTTTGCTATATTTCAATTTAAATTGATGTGTGAATTTTGGAATGAAAATATGTGTATTATGGATAATGATAATGTTATAAATGTCTGGTGTTATATATGGTTGTGTTGAGTTATTTTCTTTGTTCAAAAGAGGGTAAATATCATAAAAATAGAGGAAACTCTGCTAAAATTTTTATAAATTCTAGTTCACTTATATTATTTTATTCTTATGCAAGAAAAGTCTATGGGCATGAGGCTTACACCTCGTCAGCTCTTTTTGCACACTCACACTAAGAAGCATGACAATGTGACATTCGTCAACACCTGCTGTAGAAAACTTAATGTGTGTTAAATTTATGCTTTAATATTAATTCTTAATAATTATCACTTATTAATATAAGCACTGCCTACTAATAGGACCAAATACAAGAAAGCATTCAGCGACAATCTCATCACAAACAAGTTGTTGATGAGAGTCAAACATATCTTGATGCAGTAAGTGGTAGGGACCATCGTAGAAGGATCTTCAAGTTAGGTTCATTTGTGAACACGTGTTATTCGCAATTCTCCACGTCTAGCGTAACAACATCTAGTAGACGGTTGACAACCAATGAAGTCAATGAGCTTCAGACTACGGTGCAGACATTGATGGAGTACATAGCTCAGCTGAGACATGAGGTGGATGAGTTGAAGGGGAGGGGTAGCACCTTAGAGCATCTGCGGTCACCAGGACAATAGAATTGTTGTAGTCATTTGGTTTGAATTATAAAGACTTATTATATACACTGTAATGTTTTTAATTTCAATTAAGATAATTTTAACTTTATATCATCAATAAACTTTCTGTTTAAATAAATTAAATATAAAAACAAATCAAAATATTATGCACAGATAATTCATAACTGTTAAAATTATGCATTAATCATAAGATCATAAAATAAAATTTAATGTCGGGATTTTTTTTTAAATTTAAAAATTATTTACCGACGGAAAATAAAAGTACATCGCTAAAATTCAATATATTTACTGACAAAACACCACAAACCGTCTGTAAAATGTAACATATTTACCGACAGAACAAAGTGTAACCGTCAGTAATATTGACTGTTGTTGCCAACTTTACCCTCAGGATTTGCTGAACCGTCGATATACTCACCGACGGTCATTCATAATTATCGGTAATGTTACTGACGGTATAACCAATAGCGTCAGCAAATATTCCGACGGAAAAAAAAAGGTCGTAGGTAAATTTACCAATAGTTACAGCCAACCATCGGTATATTCAACGATGGTTACATAAAATGTCTGTCGGTAAATTTACGTACGATCTTTTTTACAACGCTTTTGTTCGTCGGTTGATTCTGTCGCTAATTTATATTACCAACAGAATCCAAATATTTTATGTCAATAATATTTATCACTAAACGACATTTTTCTTGTAGTGATATTTCCTATGTAATATTTGATTATGAAGTGATTAGATTAATTATCCTAACAATTGCTAATTCCAAAGGCATATGTGTTATTCTTATGTGATTTAAACAAGAAGGTGACTACCAATAAATTAGCATAAACTTGATTTGGAATATGAAAACACTCTTATAAAAATATGTAGGATTTATCTGAGTTGAATCATAAAGTTCTTCATAACTAAACAACACTTTAAAAGAGATGTATGAAGAGAAAGCCAAATTGTAAATAACATCTACAGATTTTGATTATAGAACTAGAGGTTTTATATTTCATTTTAATCTTTATTCATTTCTTCCTCTTATTTATTGTTAATAAAGATCAGTTGCAATCTCATCTTGATGTTGTATTTGCTATAGAAGGATTAAAATAATTAGAATTTCTTTGTGATGAAACTAATGATTCAACTGCTATAAGAAAGGGAGAAGAGCATAGTTCTATATAAGGAAATCACTTCAAAAAAGAAAGATCAAGCCATTAAGAACTAACTTGTGATGAAGTTACTGGTTCAATTTTTATAACACAATAAGATGAGCATGATTTGACAAAGGAAGAATCTTTCATTAAAGTTGCAGAATTGATAGGTAAATTTAGAATGACTAAATAGGCATTTATTACATTTTGGCTTGAATATTTACACAAAAAGTATCAATTCACTCCATAATTGGAAATTCTCTCAAAATTTCTTTTTAGTAGTTTGAAAGACCCACCAATAGATGAGAGGCTTCCATCCCAAATTCGAATCCACATATGCATGTTAATACCATTCCATGTTTGTATATTTGGGCTCTTATACCCTTTTATGAATTTGAATTTACTTATGTATTTATAAGGTTATTTCTTCACTTTAGATAGATATTAACTTATGTTTCCATGAACTTTAAATTGACTCACATGTCAAGTTCCTCAAAACTTGTGTATCTTACAAAAGGAAATAAATCATAAAACTTATGGATAAATTTTTCATTATACTATAGTCCATTGTAAACTATTTAGTTTCAAATTAACAATATGCATTATGCTTTGGATATTCATTGATGTTATGACCTATCTCTATCAATAAAATATTTATAATAAAATATTGTAACTAACAAATCAAAAGAATCGTGAAAAAATTAAGTTGAAGTATGTTAAACTAATAAGAAGTTCATAGTTACACCTATGACAATAGAATTTCTTAAAGTAACAAAACTCGTATTATATTATTATATAATTATTTACACAAATAAAATACCAACACTTCAGGTGGTCTAAATACTATTGCTATTTAAAAAGTTACCATCACTATGTATAAAAATTATTACCATTGTCTATAAAACATATTGTAACATTATACAAAAAATGTCTTCACTATATAAAAAAATATTATCACTCTTTACAAAAGATATCAGTACTCTATAAAAAAAAAATACCAACACATTATACGAAATATATCACTAGTTCATATTGAAAAAAAAATATATCATCAAACTTATTTAAAAAATATTTCCACTATTTACAAAAAATCACTACAACTTTATACAAATTACCACCAAATTATACAAAAAAATTTACTCAATATTATAAATACCATCGGTTTATATTCCAAATATTATAATTTATTCAAAAAATATTAACACCCTATATAAAAAACAACATCATTTTTACAAAATTTACTATTACTTTATACAAAATATATCATTAGTTTATATTACAAATATCACAGCTCTATAAAAAATATCACTACTTTATACAAAATACCACCATACTATACAAAAAATAGTATTATTTACATTAAAAAAATATACAACTCTATAAATAAATTACAACTAAAGTTTTCGAACTCCTCCCAAGCTTTCTATAGTATCTTGAATGATCTTAATCAAAACTCATATAAGTCAGGGTACCTAATTAAAGTCTATAATTTTTTCTTTTTAAGGAGAGGTATGAATTAGGAAAATATTGTGCCCTAACTAGTAGTCTTCACTTTTTCTCGAAAAACTCAAAATACAAAAGTGGTAAAGTTCTTTTTCACCTTTCTATAATATTTTGAATCATCTCAATTATAGGTCAAATAAGAAAGTTATGCTTAATTTAAGAAGTATTATTCAAATTGTCCATATTTTTTTGAGAGAGACAGGTTGGAACACGATTGTGTTCTTCACTCTCTCTCAAAAAACTAAAAAATAAAAATTTTCTCTCGAATAAGAAAGTTATGCCCAATTTGAAGAAATATTATTGATATTGTTTATAATTTTTCTTTCAAGAGATAAACACAAGTAGGGACATGATTGTATTTTAGATCGTGTTCTTCATTTTTCTTTGAAAACTAAAAAAAAGTTTAGATCTCTTTATAAGTTTTCTTTTAACTGGAATAAAATAATTCATTGATGAAATAAATGAAAATACATATTGGCACAAAAGTTAGCAAGTTAAACTAAATCAACCACTTTTAGGCAAGACTATACAAGGCATAGAACAAAGTATCAGGTTAGCTCAAAATGACAACAATCAGTTCAGAAGACATTCTAGTCTATGAGGATTTTGTTGCTGAATTTATGCTTTTCTTTGTATAGCTGCAAATGCATTCTAATACGGTTAAAAATAGTCTTCAAAAGGACCTGTGGAGAGTTGGAAGTTAATATGAAAATTATGTCATTTCTTTTATTCCAAATGCTAGCAACAATGTATGAAGTGGATATGAAAAATAACCATCGATTCCCCTCATACATAAATCTTATTTGAGTACTTCATACTATGTCATATCAATCAGTTGGAGGATTAACAATGCCACACTGTGCCAATATGGATTTCCAAATAGTAGCTAAATAAGAGCAAGAGAAGAAGAGATGATCATGAGATTTATTATGAGTTTCATAAGGAGCACTAATTAGGGATCATCAGAAATTTACCAATCATGTTCATTGTAGCCAACCTTAGCTTAAAAGCTTGCTAAAGAGTGTGTGCATGTCTAGAATTATGATTCTTGCACCATACCACTTGGAAGCAAGGAACCTAAGGGTGCTTTATTCTGTAAACCAACCTAGCTGACCTTGCAAAGAAAAGTCCAAATCATTCTAATGTCTACAAAGTTTTGTCTGTTTGTCCTTTTAAAGTAAAGTTGGAGATTGCTTAGATTAAAATCAAAAAGCAATTAGTTTTATTGAGTTGCTTTAGAAATGTCAACCCATGAGCTACACTTACACTACCAGAAATGTGGTTCTTGAAAAGGTGAAGATTAGGAACTGAATGAAGGGGCTCCTGATTAAACCAAGGGTCTATCCAGAACCTAAAGTTTTCCCTATTGCCTGTTAGGAATTTACAGTGAGGCTTAAGTCTTTCCCTAACCTTGCCAATGTGCTTACCAAAGTTGATGCATTTTTCGGAATGGGGAAATCTCACAAAGACTTGCCTTGGATATAGAAAACATTAATCTACTTCACATATATGGATTGCTTATCTTGGATCAATCTCTAATTCTTCTTGGTAAGTATGGAAAGATTCATCAACCCAATGTTCAAGATACCTAGACCCCTTGCTTCTTAGGCAAACACACACTACAAGAAATTGTATTTTTAGTGAAAGCAAAAGTTGTCACTAAAAGAAGTAATATTAGTCACTATTATTAATAGTGTCTAATTTTTAAAGTCGTCACCTCCATCACTAATGAAATAGTGATTAATTTAGAAAATTAGTCACAATTATGCAACACTTTTATGACAAAAGTATTGATACTAAAAACTATTAAATGTGTGACAAAACCATATGGTAACAGTAACTTTACATATTTATAACAAGTTTGTCTACACAAATAATATTTAGTGACAAATAAAGTCATAACAATACTTTATTTTATTGTGACAATATCATCGCCATTAAAATAATTTAAAATAGTGACAAAATATTTGTCACTTGTGTTTTTTTTATCAGTGTTCATTACTTCTTGGTCACTAATATTTTAAGGAAAATGTGTCAACATCATTTTGTCACAAAAACAAGAAAATTTATTCTTACAAAAAAGATTGTCACGAATAAAACTATCAATTCAACAATAGAAATGCATTAGTAGTAAAAAAATTTTGCATCAGTTACTATATTATCTAACAGATTTCTTCATAAGTATGAACATTATACGTTACAATAATGTTGTCATTAAATAAAGATTATGTGTTACATTAAATTTATCACTAATGTATTCGTATTTGATACAAATATCATCATCTTCATATCCTCTAGATAGTGCCACTAATTGAGCACCAAACTTAGACTGACTAGCAATGCCCGCAACATGAGGAAGGTGGGCACCCCATTGTCTGCACTCAAGCCTATCATCCCAACACTCTCCAACCAAGAAAATCATATTTCTCATAGGATCATTCTCAGCAAGAATTGGTCCAAAATGGTTAGGAGGTACAGTCATAAACACCTTCCCACTACAAGCATTAACCTTGACATTCTTCTTTGCACGCTCTGTAGTGTATGCTTGGCCCGGCCTGTCTTGGTGGTGCACGATCTGATACACCTTAGACGGTGCGTTGGTAGCATCAGATTGTGAAGTTTTGGCCATACGGATGGTAAAAAAAGCATGGAGTTGATACGAGGATTGTGTGCCATCTTTTTAGGGATTTGGTGGCGGCAATTTGCGCACGTTTGCTTCCCCTATGCAATCCATTTCTGGAAGCACTTAGAGGCAAAAGTTATGACCACATAGCATCTGCAATAAAACCCACAACAAGATAAATGTTCCAGTTGAAGGATCTAAATCAACAACCAAGCTAGATGTTCATAACGACATCATATACACATTTTAACTAACTTTAAATAAAGAAATGAGATAAATTGATACTGTCTTAGGCCTTTCTGGCAGTTGCCTGCAAATTGAACAGTTCAATCTTCCACTAAGAATATCCAGGAGATGATTATCTCTGTCGTTGACTTTGGTTGAGTCCGATGAAGAAGTCGCTCCTTTTCTAAGAAGCTCCTGGCGTCTCTTGGCCTTATCCAAGCCGGAAAGCGAAGAGTAATTCTAGATGGCGTGAATGGAGGCAATGAGGTCAAACGTGGATGAAGCTTAGGTTTGTACAGACGATTCCTATTGTTGATTGTTAAAAACCCGCTATCAAGTCAAAAACTCCAGAACACACACTAAACGCTTCATAAACTGTGAAAAGTTCGAAATTTTCACCAAAAATTGTTTTCACAAACCCAAAAGACAACATTTCTTACGAGAAAAACAAATGAATGATTTCACTGTCTAAACAAAGTCTTGAAAAATGAAAAATAGAGGCATTTGACTGCATAATGAATTGGAAAATCTAGAAGAACACAATCAAATCTTTAAAACATTAGTACAAAAGATGCAACCGAAAAATTTCTCAATACAATATGAGCATAGATGAGAACGTAGGAAGTGAGAAAGTGAGAAAGGAAGAGAGTACCCATCGGATCACCGTAGAGCAAATCTAATTAGCCAGTGTCTAGGTTTTGCATGCAGCGAGGAAGAGAGAGCCGAGTCTTTCTTTCCATTTTTATTTTTGATTTTTTGTTTTTATTTTTAAATTTAGTAAAAAAAAAATTTGTTTGTTTAAATTTTTAGTTTTTATTTTTGATTTTAGTTTCTTCTGATTTTCAAAAGTTAAGAAAACTATAAAAAATGGTTTTTGTTTCTTTTTTTATATAGAGAGAGCCGAGTCTTTCTTTCCATTTTTATTTTTAGTTTTCTATTTTTATTTTTAAATTTAGTAA
>JAOQMP010000210.1:7312253-7326643 GCA_027563575.1 Erythroxylum pedicellare
AATGCAGAATAGTATTCATGAGAGGGAGAAAGAAAGAGTATCATGTTTATATATATATATATATAGTGTGTGTGTGTGTGACACATGGTTAATTATAAAAAATCTCAAACTTTACTCAATTTTATAATTATAACTCATACTTAAAAAAATGGCAATAAACACTTAAACTTCTATTTTTTTTAATTTTAGCCTGACATTAGTATTTCCGTTAATGTTACCGACGTAGCTTGTCACATAAGATAAAAACCTTAAACACTCATACACGTCAGACTTAATTAAATTAACTAATTAAGTTTCATTAGGTTGTTTAACTATACTATGTTATTTTTAGATGAAGAAAGCCCTGGAGCGACATTTCAGTGTCCTCCAAATCCATCAACTCTTAGAACTTGTCATTATCGTTATTCATCTCATTTAAATTTGACACCTGAGAAAAAGACAAAGAACCCTCTAAGCTCTTCAATTTTTCTTAAGGAACATCAATGCACTTCACATATTCTCCTACCATATACACTTTAAAAATAACCTAACCATGATTCACAAATTCCTGCAATACAATCACCTATTTTAGCTTGTTCAATCCCTCTTGGTTAAAGACCAGTGCCATTTTGTGTGACTTTGTGATGTCATGAGGGATCAACTACTTCGCAATCATCGGATACTTAAGAAACTCCCAAGCTTAGGGACCAAACAACATTTCCTTGTCGTAAATCACATTTTATTTAACAATTCCAAAGGAATCGTCCCCAAACTCGATCTTCAGCTCTGAAACCACTTAAAGCATTGGTATTTGATTGTGAAGGCGCTTAAGGGCCGATGACGAGTCAATGATGACGACTCTAGGGTTTCAACACTAGAACTCATCCAACTGCTACTTCCAATCCTTGCAGTATAACTTATGAATAACGTAATCAAACAGTCCCTGCTAATTGAATAAGTTTTATTAAGTTTTTAAAAATCTGAATGAAATCTCTATTTGCCACCCTAGGCACCTCCTTACACAAACTAAGTTTAGTGCTAGAATTGAGTTTGGTTTAGGGTTTTCTTTATCTAAAAATGATGTAATTTAGTTAAACAACTTATTAAAACTTAATTAGTTAGTTTAATTAAGTCCTATATATATAAGCGTTTAGGATTTCTACCTTATATAGTAAGCTACATCGGCAATGTTAATGGAGATACTAACATCAGATTAGAATTGAAAAAATTGAAAATTTAAATATTTAATAATCACTTTTTTAAGTTTAAGCTATAATTAAAAAATTGAGTAAAGTTTGAGATTTTTTTATAATTAACCATGTATATATATAGGGTTAATTACCAAAAAAAGCCCAGACTTTCCTTAAATTTTCAATTATAGTCCGAACTTTAAAAAGTAGCAATAAAATGCTCAAATTTTCAATTTTTTTCAATTATAGCCCGAAGTTAGTCTCATTGTTATTTTGGCTGACGTGGCATTGTCACGTGTCAAATGACCCCCATTAATTAGACATGTTAGCGTTATTAAGGGAAGCTTATCTCATTAGCAAAACAACATCGTCTTTTGATGGTAGTAAAACGATGTTGTTTCAAGAAAATTTAAAGAAGACTTCTCCTCCCACTTCGTTGTCACTCAATCTGTCTAAAATCTCTTAGCTTTCTCTCACTCATGATCATCCAATCATCCTCAACATTTCTCTTATCGTCAGAACATCATTTTGCCCTACTCTTATCCCTTATGGCATTGCATGCTGGAAGCGTGATTTTGCCATGCTCAACATTTCTCCTATCGTCAGCATGTCATTTTGCCCCACTCTTATCCCTTCTGGCATTGCATGCTGGAAGCGTGATTTTACCCTTCTCGATAGTCAACCACGTGAAGGTTAGGTTTTTATTTCTTCCTTAAGATTTAATTGTCTTCTTTTCCTGTAATGTTTAATGTTATGCTAGAAGGTGTAGATGGTGTAGCTATTTCTATTTTGTTTATTTCTCATGTTCTTTAATTCTTTATGTAAGCTACTTTAATTCATCATGCAAAAAGGTTGTTATCCAACCTCATCCTAAAACACTTTGGTCTAAACTTGTGTAGTTTCCTTAGTCTAATCTGAGAGTTGTGATTACTTTGTAGCTAATAGACTATTTACGTGAGCTTCTTATAGAAAAATTTAAACATAACTAAAACCTGTGTATTTTATAATCAAGAGGAAACTATAGGCATTACTCATTTATGTCTTACATTACCTATTCTTACACCCAATATGAAGGTGCACGTAGCTAACAGGTGCCAAGGAAATAACAATTTTTGCCTCAAAGTCAAACATCAATTGTAGTATTAAAGAGAGTTTTGTTCGTTATCAGGCTATCACTAGTACTGCTAAAGAACTGTCAATTCCTATTTATGGGTATGTGGTATTTATCTTTTGACATAATTCTTATTGAGAGATATTATACCTTTGTGTCATCTGCATATGGTGCAGGATTAACTCTCCTAATGCCCAATTATTTAAAAGCCTTAAACCTGTTACATATCTTTTGTTCTTTTTCTTCATCTCTTAGTTCTAGGCCGGAATTTTCTACAGATTATCTACCTTCATATTTCTCTAAGCCTGTTTGCTGAGTTATATTGGTTGTCCTATGGAAGGAGAGATTTCTCCCTCAAAGCTAGCATATGTGGCAAAAGAACTTTATGACATGTGCTATTTTGAGATTTCCCTTAATGATACGATTGGAGTTGGTACAATTGGTATAGTGTTTTTATTCATCTTTGCATTCTTACTAATTTTTGTTTGAATTTTCTCATTAGATTACCTCTCTTTGCATAAAATTGTTGCTTCTCCTTCATACGTTTCATAAAGTTTTGTGGTCACAATTTTGGAGTTTGTTTTCTTGAACATGAGCTTTTTCATTTAATAAGTTCGTTTTCTCACCTTTTGTTCGTAGGTGATCCAACACTTTTAGCTATCTAATTCTTTCTAAAGGTTATGTGTTTAATGACTTGTTACTTCACTTTGTATATTTCCTATCCTAGTAGTTGCATTTATTTAGTGGCCTATTAATCCTCGCACCATTCTCTTATGGGCTATGATTAACTTCAAGCAAAGCTAATAGAGTTCATTTTACTATCTTATATTGGATTGTTGCGATGTAAACTCATATCCTAATAACCAATTCAAATTCATTTCCCTAAACAATTTCTCAAGTATGATTTCAATATGTTAATTGTCTGTTCCATTTCCATTTCTTTGGAACATGTACTGTCATTCCCATGTTTGAAGCGTGATGAGTGTTGTTCCTGCTGAAAGGATTGCTGTCCATTTCCATATACAAACATTGTAGTGATGGAAGAGCGACTTCTTCTGGATAAGGCTATTTGGACGAGAATAGTGCTTCAAACATTTTATCATTTACACGTACAAATATTGTAGTAAAAAAACTAAAACTGTGTGCGTTTCAAATATGAAACTTTTGAATTTATTTCTTTTAGTTCTTTGGAATTTAAGTTTAGGATCAACACTTATCAATAGTTTCTGAGCTTAATACATGAGGGTGTTTTTCTTCATTTTTTTGTACTTAACTATACTGAATTGTTCAAAATTCACATCACTTGTGATTGCTTACACTATTTCAAACATCAGGGACTTAATTGCTAAAAGCATGAAGTATTAAATACTTACTTGATAGTGTACCAAGCAATGAATAAATCTAATATGGATCTTTGGGAAAATAAACACAAAGAGCAACCAGCAAGTCATAATTCAATTGGTCAGAATAGAAACCAAATCAGGACAGAACACTCAAACCAATTCAAAAGTAAGAACAAACAAGCTCCTTTGTATAATGTAGCTCTAGTCATCAAAGGTCAAATTTCCATTTTGGGGTACAATCAATGCATCACCATTCACTCCTTCCACATCAATTTCCAATAGAAGATACAGTGGTTTCAAGATACAGTGGTGTCAAGATATTCACAATCAACAACTGAAAGCTACTTGAATCAAACATATATGTAGAGAAAAACAAAAAAAAACTAAGACGATAACAATAGACTCCATTGGGAGAGAGAATTCACAAACCTTTATCAGAAAAAATGTAAAGGACACTTGAAAAACGTTATAGATTTAGTGTAGATTTATATATGTAAGGATTGACCTTAATGCGGAAGCGATTGATCGATTCTCTATTTGATAATCCATGTTTCATATTTGGCTACTAGAGTTACCATTAATCCACGTCCCAAACTCTAATCTTTGATGGTGTGTTTTACGTGAGAAAGAATGAGAGATTTTTTCTCTTTTATCGTAATGAACATTTTTTTCACTCCTTGAATTCTCCTTTTATATGAGAATAAACATAATCGACGGAGGTTATGTTATGTGACTGTTCATTTTGTGTCCTTTCATTTTGTCTAACTGCACATAACTTTCACTCGATTCACATAAGCCACGAGTTACATCCTCTCTCTAAAATTCCATGTGTCATACTAAGAATGGGGCGTGCGACCATTAAAGAACCAGTAGTGTTATATTAAGTCACCATCTAACTAACATAACACTTTCACATAGTCATGGTACCCTAAATCATCCAAAATATCACCAAACGCATACACTGTCCCTTTATGCTCATATATATATCATATGATTATGTACCAAGTATAATCGCTCGGACTAATATGGTGATAAAGGAAAAAGATTCTTCCTTAAACACTCATAATAATCCATCTTAGCTGAACTGCTTTCCTAATGAGCTCCGCTAGACTGTATACATCTTAGCCTTTGGAAAAACACACTAAAGTAGCAACACCAAGCTTTGACTTCATATCATAGTTCTAAGTCGAAGGTTTTCATTCGACTAGACATTAAAGTCTATGGGATCATACAGTGACAGAGAAAGGGATTTAATTGTCACTCCACAAGAAGGTCGTTATATAGCGCACACACAATATGAAATGTGAGTCATAGCATAGCTCCCACTAAGTTAGGAATGTCACTCTTTTATGCCATACAAATCATAAATATAGCTTTACTTAAAAACTAATATGATCCATTAGATTAACATACCTAATGCTAATCTTGACACTCGAGATTTGGCTTTAAGGCTTTAATGTAAAATCTGAATCTTTCACATCTGACTCATCAGAGTCTCATCTTAGACTTACTAATGTGACTATTCAAATATAAAAAAAATTATCGTGCATACTACACAAGTATAAAAATAAAACAAGATTACATACACTTAATATTAATATTATGAAGTCTCATCCTACCTATTACTCAAGCGTTAGGGAGATTACCTGTATGAAAAAGTCAATCAGAAGCTTAGTGTGTGGTGACATTACAATGTGCCTTATCATGTAATTGCATACTAATGAACATTTGAGAAATAAAATTTTATTAAACAAAAGCTCGTTATAATTGAAAACAAGTCCATTATACAATAAGATATAACTTAATGGAAAAACTAAACCTTACGCAAACCTAAACTCATCATACGAGCCTTAAACAAATTTTGGGGAATAGGTTTAGTTAAGGAATCAGCAACCATCTTATTAGTAGGTATATACTTAATGACAACCTCTTTATTTTTTATGATGTCTCTTACAAAATGATAACGCCTGTTGATATGCTTATATTTTCTATGAAACTTCAGATCTTTAGCAAACTGTATGGCTGCAGTGTTGTCACAGAACAATTCAATAGGATCACTAACTCTGGGAGTAAGATTAAGATCCTAAAGAAAACTTCTCAACCATATTGCCTCCTGAGTAGTAAGAAAACAAGCAACGTATTCTGCTTCCATTGTTGATAATGCTATACAGTCTTGCTTCTTGCTACACCAAGATATGGCTCCCCCTCCTAAAATAAAAATATATCCTGCAGTTGACCTAGGCTCATCTAGGTCACCACCCCAATCGGCATCAGAATATCCCCTTAACCTTAAATCCCCACCTTGATAGCAAAGGACCAGCTCTGAAGTACCACGAAGGTAGCAAAAATCCTTTTGATTGCTTGCCAATGAGCAGGTCCTGGGTTGCTTTAATAATGACTTACTAACTAACCGCAAAGCAAATGTCAGGCTGTGTAGACAATATAGTATACATTAAGCTTCTTATGGCACTAGCATAAGGAACATTACTCATTTTTTCTTTTTCCTTATCTGTTTTAGGGCATTGATTAAGACTCATGGTAAGACCCTTTTCAATTTGAGTATCAACAGGTTTGGAATAATGCATTCGAAAATGTTCCAAGATTTTGTTAATATACGCTTCTTGAATTAAACCAAGAAGCTTCTTGGGATGATTTCTAGTTATTTCCACACCTAGGACATACCTAGCTTCACCCATGTCCTTCACATTAAAAATAGAGGACAACCACTTCTTGGGATGATTTCTAGTTATTTCCACACCTAGGACATACCTAGCTTCACCCATGTCCTTCATATTAAAAATAGAGGACAACCACTTCTTGGGATGATTTCTAGTTATTTCCACACCTAGGACATACCTAACTTCACCCATGTCCTTCATATTAAAAATAGAGGACAACCACTCTTTAGTGGTTTTGAGCATCTCCATATTATTGTTGGCTAGTAATATGTCATCAACATACAAAGTGAGAAACAAAATTCCACTTTTTTTTCTCTTGACATACACACAATGGTCTTCTAAAACCATGACTAAGTCAAAAGAAGTAATGGCTTCATGGAATCTAAAATTCCACGATCTGGAAGACTATTTGAGTTATATATGGATCTTTTAAGACGACACACTTTATCTTCTTGACCTTTTGATATAAAGCCAATAGGTTGATTCATATAAATCTCTTCCTCAAGGTTACCATAGAGGAAACCAATCTTTACATCCATTTGAAATAAATCCAGGTCTAAATGGGCAGCCAGAGCCAGAAGTAAGCGAATAAAGGCAAATCTCACCATAGGAGAAAATGTCTCTTCATAGTCTATACCCTCTATTTGGATATAGCCTTTTGCTACCAAACGGGCCTTAAACTTGTCGATCATTACATCCGTTTGACGTTTTATCTTGAAAACCCATTTATTTCTAATTAACTTTCGTTGTAGCGGAAGATCAACTAGTTCCTAAACCTGATTTCATTTCATTGATTCCATTTCATCCCTCATGGCATCCATCCACTCTATGTGGTTAGGTGAATCAACAACCTATTGAAAAGAGGCTGGTTCTTTTATTTATAAACGAGTATAAAGGAATATTTCCTTTTCGATTTGAAAATATCGTCGAGGAATCCTTCCAAGCTCACTTCTTCAAAGTCTAGGACCTACATTTGTTTGCCCTGAGTTAGAATCTCTCCCCTAGCTCTTAGAGATGTGGGGTCATGATCATGTTAAGAACCACTCCCACTATCCCCTTGAGATGTGAAATTTTGAACAAATAAACTATCCATAGGTTCTTGGGTTAGAGATTTAAGATGAATCTCATTCTCGCTTTGGTTCTTTTGGGCAGTAAAAGTCTCAGTGAATTAGTGAGTAACTAAATTCTCCCCCTCACTAAGAGTATCCTGTTGTAACTCATACAAATCTAGGTCCTTTTTTATTTCACTTATGCTTGGGAACTCATCCTCAAGAAACTCCACATTGCGGGAAGCAACTTTTGTCATGCCACCATTCGGGGCCTCACCAAACATAACATACCCTTTAGAATATTCAGGGTATCTTATAAACACCATTTTAGTGGCTCATGGACTAAGTTTACCAAGTTTATGAGTTGGGTTATGTACATAACCAGCCGAACCCCATAGGCGCAAATGATCAAAAGAGGGCTTTCTTTCATTCCATAACTTATATGGGGTGGTGGGTACACTTTTACTTGGCATACGGTTAAGAATATAACTTGTCGTGAGCAACACATCTCCCCAAAAACTAATTGGAAGATGAGCGTGTGCCATCATTAACCTGACCATGTCAACCAATGTTTGATTCCTACGCTCCGCAACATCGTTCTATTGTGGAGTTCGAGGAATCGTTAGTTATCTTATTACACCCTTTTTTAAAAAAGTTCTTTGAACATATCAGATAGATATTCTCGACCATGATCGGTCTGAAGAGTTTTAACTCTTCTTTCTAATTGTGTCTCAACTTTAGTCACAAAATATTTGAACACATCAAGCGCTTTATAACGATGAGCTAAAAGATACACTTACCCCTAACGAGAATATTCTTCTATTAAAATGAGAGAATAGATAGCCCCATGACGTGCCTTAACATTCATGGGTCTGCAAATATCAGAGTGAATAAGCTCTAAGGGTTTAGACACTCTTGAAGCCTTACCAAAAGCTTTTGTGGTTACCTTACCAGCTAAACATGACTCACATTTAGACAACTTAACCTTTATGAGTTGATTTAAAAAACCTTCTTTAGCTATCCTACTCAATCTATATTAGCTAATGTGACCAAGTCTAGTATGCCATTTAACAGATTCAAAATTAGGATTAAAATATGAAACATAAATAAAAGTCGATTTATCATAACATGCATCTGAATCAAGAATTAGAAAAAAAAATTTCAATGTAACATGACCAAAAATATTTCCATTATATATAATATCCAATCCATAATAACTAGAACAAAAAACGAATCCTGATTTCATTAAAGTTAGAAGAGACACAAGGCAACATCGCACCTCGGGTGCATAGAGAGCATCGTGGAGCATGTGTTTGCTTGCTCCCGTATCTATAATCCAATTAGGAAGAGAATTAGCAACTAATGCATGAGAACAAACATAGAACTCAGGAGTTATAGATAGGAAAGGTGCCTTCTTAGGTTCAGGACAATCCTGAGAAAAATGACCTTTCTTTCCACAATCATAACACTTCACACATGCCATGCTTTTCTCTGCTTGGCTTTTAGCATTTTGCTTATTGACAATATGACCTTTTGGTTTATTCCTTTGAGGAGGCTAAGAACCATTTCTTTTATCTCGATTGGTATTGTTGCCCTTTCGTCCTTTGCTTTTAGCAATAAGAAAAGTCAGATGCTTTTAAATGATCCTCCTCCATTTCGAGGTGCCTAGTGATCTCTGAAGGGTTTTGACATTCTCATTATGTGTTAAAAAAAGTTTCACAATCTTCCAATGCTCAGTATGATCTGGAAGAGCCCGAATCACATTCAGGACTTATTCCTCTTCAGAGATAGCTCGACCAGTTGCCTTAAGATCACGAACCATAGAACTTATGGTTCGTAAATGTTCAGCCATAGTACAAGTCATATTAATCTCGTAATTCATCCACTTGAGGTGCAGAACATGAGGCCTTGTACTAGATGTTTGACCAAAAGTGATCTTAAGTTTATCCCACATGTTGGCACAATCCTCAAACTCTCCAATGAGATCATCATGCATGAAATACAACATATTATAACATGCGTTACGATCCTTTCTAGACCAATCTGCATAAGCCTTTAGGGATGTTTGATATTGCTCACTAGCAGTATCAATATCTTTTCCGTCTTTGTCTTTGACTCAAGGCGCAGTCATTATTATGGTCAAATGTTCGAGCAATTCTCATTCATTTAGAAGATACTGAATTTTCCTTTGCCATATATCATAATTGGACCCATTCAATTTTTCAGTGGTGGACAAATCGCCGATCAAGATTTTAGTTGCCATTTCTATAAGTAGATATTAAAAATAACGTGAGGCGCATTTGCATTAATTAAATTATCTGAAAATCCACAATTCATGCAGTATGATTGTATATTTCGCTAAGCTCATAATCATCTCATACAAAAAAATGAATTAGGAATTTCTTTAATTTAATTAACCTATTTTAATTTGACATTATCACAAAGATGCCAAAAAAAACTTATGTGTAAAACCAATTTGCAATAAAAAACTTAATACGTATAAAACAAAATTTACATACAAAATTATATAAAAATCATTTATATAATATTATTTTAAATATAATACAAAAATACCCATAAAATATATTTATGGAATATTTCAAATTATATTATATGAAAACGCATTCATGAATTTAAAATTTTTTAACTCATGCAATTTCCATTAAACATTTTAAACAAAACTATGCATTCTCTATTAAACCTTTATATTCAATAAATGCATTTGTACACAGATAAATGTATATACATGAGTTTTCTGTGAAAATAATTTCATAGTGAAACCAAGTGATTCTTGTTCTTTAAACATATCAACATTTCGAAAATAAGAGACAAAACTCTCTTCGTAACATCTGTAATGTAAAGAACATGAATTGAAGTATTTCATTTTTGTTTAAACCAATTTCAATGAAAACCCATGTATCTGCTCAAAGAACAAGAAATAAAATTTTTCAATTTCCGTGAAACCAATTACAAAATAAAACCAAGATCATCTTATGCATATTTAATGAACAACTTTCTCTTTTCTCTAGTTTTTCATGCACGTATATTGAATAACACAACACTTCTCCTTTTATGTATCTTCACGCATAAAAAACGAAAAACCAAGACCTACTCTAGTTTTTCATGCACAACTTCACTTCTTTCATGTAATAAAGACAAGAGTATTAGAATATGTATAATCACGCTCAAAAGGAGAGGTTTTTGTACGTGAATATACAATAAAGAGAAGTCTTTATTTTATTGAAACAATGTGCATAGTTAAAACACTGAAAGTGAAAAACCAGATTTATACTTGGTTTTCTTTTTTAGTATATACCATGCATGAATAACGAAACAAAAAATCAAAAGAGAAAAGCATAAGATATCAACATTGTTTTCATTTTTATAAGATAGTCATATAAAACAAAAACAAGAGACAAATCTATATTTGAAGAAAGTGTTCTTCAAATTAATCATTGGCATTTTTCAAGTATGATGTGAGTGCAAACCTTTCTCTGATACCAATGTATATTTATATATAAGGACTGACCTTAATGCGGGAGTGGTCGATCGATTTTCTATTTGCTAATCCATGTTTCATGATTGGCTACTAGAGTCACTGTTAGTCCACGCCCCAAACTCTAAGCCCTGATGGTGTGATTCATGTGATGAAGAATGAAGGGAGTTTTCCCTTGCATTGCAATGAATGTAATCATGCTTTTCCACTCCCTTAATCCTCCTTTTATATGAGGATGAATATAACCATCGGAAGTTACATCTAGTGTAATTGCCAAAACAATAGATGTATTAGTTGTGAAGTGTAGGAAGCAAAACCTGGAAGAAAAAAACTGGGCTGAGGAGAAGAAGAAGAAGAAGTTGTGTTTTATTAATTTAGAGAGAGAAAGGTGATGGCTTACATGTATGAGTCTATGAACTAGAGTATTTTTATTGAACAACTTTAAGTCTTTTGGCTATAACTTTTTCATTCGACCTCTTGATTTAGATTAAACTAGAGACATATGTCTATAACGTTTTTGAAGAAGTTGAATTTTAATTCTGTCTCTAAGGCTTTCAAAATTGGCATGAAATTGAGTTTTGGCTTAGGCAATAGCACTACCAGGGACAAAAATTATGTCCTATTGTTAATGAATCAACTGTATTGATGTAGGCCAAATTAGGCTAAGGTGTCTACATCAAAGTTGTAGTGTATTCTCTTAGCTTTAAATTAGTATAACGTTTATAATTTTTAGATAATGGAATTGAGAGATATGGGTTGTACAACTTGAATGCATGATCATGCATTAGGCAAATTTTCAAATGTACACAGTATGTGGTAGTTGGAGCATAACTCTTAGAATAATGAACCAAATTGAATAATCTTGGTATCAATAGAGGCTTAAGACATAGGAAAATAATTTTTAGAAGGAAGTGTTACCAAATTCCTTCACTTTCATGATGAAATTAATTGTACAAAATGGAGCCAAAAGTGTACCTTGAAACAAATCTGAGTTAATCAATTGAAAGTGGATATCCAAATGATTATTGCGATAAGATTAATGATTAGAAACTAAGAATTGTCATGAACTTGCATATTCAATATACATTAATGTGCGTTAATGACTACATAATTGTGCAATCTTTTGATATGTGTATGTATTATATGTATAGAGGAGCGTATTGAGCGATAGCATCCAGACATTGCTGGGACTTTAAGGCAATAGCTGTTTGGAGCACACTGTGAGTAACCTAAGATGGTCTTACCTTATTGTTTTGTACATTATTGAACTGTATTGCTATCTTATTGAACTATACTGAATTACGCTTATTATGTAATGGATTCTGGACAATATTTGTCCAAGGCATATTGATGCATGAGAATGATATTAAAAGTGCTATTTGTATGTGAATAAGACTACGTAAATGTTTTTTTTGATTCTCAACTGAAAAGTTGAACGCCAGATATAGTTCGATGACTACAACTACTATGAATTGTTACTGTGACTGATACTATAACTGTTAAACTATCATAATACTTGCATAAGAAATTGATTGAATTTGATTACTGAATTGTGACATGCATTTCATTCCAATGCATGTAATATAAAGGAGTTATGACTGATGTTGCTGCTGATACTATTACTAATAAGAGCTATAAGCTTCTACATATGTGGTTTAAGCCTATGGCCCACTGTGATTAATGAGCCCTATATCTATATTGGGTAAGGGACAAACTGACTGAATGAGACTAATAATTCGAGATACTATAAAAGCACACAATCACAATAATATAAAAATGAATATGAGTCTCATACATATCGCATCCGCATATAATTTGAATTTATTGAATGATTTGCAAAGCTGTGTGAATGTTGTTATACTGTTTAACTGAGAAATGATTTATCTGTGAAAGTATTTGATGCTTGTCAAGTGGATTTGAACTGTATGATTACATGCTATAATTGATCTTATGTTATTACATGAGTGGACCATTAAGGATGGTTACTCTGCTGAGTTCGCAAAACTCATCAAAATTGCACCTTTGCTTTTCAGGTTCGAAAGTGAGACGACCTAGCTTCTAAAACTCCGTAGAAGCATATTTTGTGAAACTGTTACAGTTAGATATGGCTCATAGGTCGATCTGGTAGGAATTGAAGACTTAGTTATTGCTTTCATATTTTGTGTTTTTTTATAGAGATTGAACTGTTTATGTCCATAGGGTAATGTTGTATAAACATGGATGATATTATATTACATGAAACAATGTAAAATATGGTTTTTGATATAAAATGATAACATTTTGGGTTTAGAAAATGTGTGATTGATGGTTTAGTTTATGATACCATGTTATGTACAGCTAAGGTGAGATAGTTAACATGTCATTTATGTCAGGCATGCACACGTGTATCCGATGGACGCACGTGCATCTGTCAGATGGGAACAGAGTGTTACATTTTTTGTATCAGAGCATGGTTTGGCATCCATAAGGATATTTAGTGATATTAAGTGTGAAATTTTATGGAAATGTCAGATGGTAATTGAAGTTATTGTGTATTATAGGTTATCTAATGTAAGTGAACAAATGGAACACTCAGCTGACCTGAGATCGGAAGGAGTCAGTAGGAAGTCATCAGTACCTCGACCTGAGTGAGTGCCTCTAAGAATTCTTGAGAGATGGGAAAGGAGGTACGATAAACAGTGAAAGAAGGGAGCTGTAGATTTCTATGGCAGTACAGACCTTACAGAAGCTGAGGGATGGTTAGAACGGATTGAGCGAGTATTTGGTCAGATGGACTATGAGTCGGACGAGAGATTCAACTATGCCATTTCCTTGCTTCAAGGCCCAACTTATCAATGGTGGAAGACTGTTCCCAGTAGTGCCACCAAGCCTTGTGCTTTGACTTGGGGAGACTTTCTGAGGGATTTTACAGAAAATTATATGCCCCAGGTATACATGGATAGGAAGATGAAGGAGTTCATGGATCTGAAATAGGGTGGAATGTCTATAGCAGATTATGAGATCAGATTTAACGAGCTGATGAGGTATGCTTCTGTCTTGATTCCTACTGAGGCAGATAAATGCAGGAGATTTAAAGACGCTCTAAATATGGAGATTTTGAAAAAAGCCACTAAATGATGTTTCAGTGCATTCCTACTAGGATGTATGGCTTAAGTTACCATTTGTACTTTCCTAGTAATCTCTTTGCTCTATCATTTATATCGATTACACATACTTCTTATTTCGATCATAAGGTGTCATTTTTCCTATTTGAACTCAAAATTTGTATTCATTTTTTATTTCTTAGTAAGATTCACAATTTCTAAATCCTTAATTTGGGCTTTGTTTATGTGAAACTGATGTTAAATTTTTAGTGACTAATCAATTTACCCAAAATTCAATTCAACATTCTACGCTCTTTATTGCATTAGATTTGATAACCTTAATATCCAAATTTGTGATACACTGCTATTGAATTTTCTGTTCAATGCATCTGATTACAACACTAGCTTTACTAGTATAGTACTCATTTGTACAATCATAATCCTTCAAATAACTCTATCTA
>JAOQMP010000210.1:7366454-7376817 GCA_027563575.1 Erythroxylum pedicellare
AAATATATAATGCACTACATAATAAAGTACATATAGAACCTAGTAAAGATTAAAAAGATAAAACAAGTAAAGAAATACACAAACTAAAAAAAGACAAATATAAGAATAAATCAAACCATACATTACAATAAGGTAATTAGATTAAGAAACTACTTAGGCTAAATAACTAAGAGTGAAGTACTACATAATCAAAATTTTAAGGCAAATTACGAAAAAAAAGGTCTCCTAAAACTGTTTAAAAGACCTAAGACAATGAGAAAGAAATCTCTATATGTGATCCTCTATCCTTATCCTAATATGTCAAAGATTTCTATTGCGATCCATATCTTTGGTAAGTTCTAGTAAAATCATATCATTCTTGATCATTTTCTCCCGGTTCTTCTTAGACTTTCTTTTTTTTTCCCTCTTACAGTATCTATCGTATCTTTTCACTGGAACATCAAGATGTCTTATTTTTACACCCTCAAACTACTTATCTCTTCTAGTAAAGTTATACAATCAACTTACCATCCTCGTCTCTACTACCATTAGCTTATGATAATGTATTTGTTTGATGAGTCAACACTCTGGTGCATATAATATGGCCGACCAAATTCCTAAATAATGAAACTTACCTTTGAGCTTGAATGGTATCTTTTTGTTACGATGCACTTCTCCATTTAATTCACCATGATTTAATTCAATGAACTTTATCTTTATCGATCTATCCATTGCTTTACATGATAGATAACTATATTTACATAAACATTATCAAGTCCACGATAGAACTACTTAACTATCTGTGTTAGAAAAAAGTTTGATAAATTTTAATATAATGTTCCATTAAAAAATTTTATTTTAAAAATAATTGAAAACAAGAGTAATGTTTGGAATAAATGAAAGTACAAGTTTGTCTCTATCTTTTACCTAATTCTGCTTATGTATACACTTTTCTAGCCTACCTAGGAGAGGGAATTCTCGACAGAAATCATTCCATGGGTTTAACAATGTTAAGGCATAACTGAAGTATTAATATTGCAAAACCAAACTTAATTACATCATGGTAGTGGGTTTTTTTAGACAATTGTAAACTAAATGGTCAATGTGTAGAAAATTAAAAAAAAAAGTTATATTTCCGTTTCCTCATTTTGTTGACAAAAAAAAAAAGGAATTAATTCTAATGTAACTAAATAGAGACCTAATTGCTTTTTTTTTGTAGATATAATCCTGGTTGGATGTGTCGATCGAACCCAATTACATTACTGGAGAGTTGACTCTAAACATACACTTATTTAATTTCCACTAACACATATATACACGATTGAGCTAATTAATTTAATTTATAGTCATCCAATTAACTGAATTGTATAATTTTTTGGTATCAAAATATAGCTTTAAAGTTTTATAATACAGAGCAAACCTGTGAATCTACTATTATAAAAAAAAGATAGATTGAGGATGAGTTTGCACAAATCATTGACCGTTCGCTTTGGATTGCGTTTGTGCATCCTAATATTAGTATCCCAATTTCTAATGGGCCCAACATCAAAGGCCTACTTGCATAAAAGTATTTCTATGTTTTTGTGGGAACAAGGCAAAAACAATATTTGCTCGTCCCTAAGATTTTGTACCACGCCTTCGTTTAGATTATGCTTTGATCTTTCTTTTTATTGTACATTAACAATAGCAGTCACCAAAATGCATGTGTTTCTCACATGACTAAATTGGAAAGGTTCACCCAGGGCATCGTTAAGGAGCAACAAAGTCCAAGTCATCACACATCCACAAGCAAATCAATCTTAAAATTGAACCACTCAGTCACTGACGAATAAAATTTTAAAAAATCACAAGAGAAATGGGGTATTAATATTTAGCCTCAAATTTGCAGATACGTTTTGAGACGTATAACGTAATTAGGTCTTCTTTCACTTACGTTTTGCTGCAGGTTTAGCAGTATCTTACTAACTGAAGATATTCAAAGAACACTCTCGTCATTGCTCAAAACTGGATTCTAGACTGATAAGGACCAAGAAAGAGATGTAAATTGTTGAGGATAGGCATGAGGAGATAGTGTCAAAGGTTAACACATATGTTTGACGTACGTTGCTTTTGCAGCGAACCGTCGCTGCGTTTTGTTTTTGTCTGCTTGTGCTTGTTGTCATCATCTCAGGATTAGAGCTATCCTCGGCCGCCCACTTCTTTCTCATTTATCTTTTTCTGTGTTTAAATTCCAAACGTAATATTAGCTTTTTTATTGAATTCCGCGTGGCACAGAAATTTAATGAAAATTGCTTAAATTTAGTACTGAAGGTCATGTTTTAAAGTTAGACAAGTACAATGTAGCTGTTACTCGAAATTACGATAGTAAAACGGAACTTTGGATGACATGATGGCAAAATTATAATTCTATCACTAAATTTCATATGCTGCTAATACAAATTCTGTCCGTAGCAAAGTATCTGGGTATTTCATACATTATTCTTTGAATGAATCTGGATGATTTTCAGGGCTTTGTTCAACCAATCATCAGAAATGACGTATACAAAACATGTGCTCCAAGGTTCTCGCCATTTCTTTGCTTTCAACTTGCCTAGGAAAGTTGTTCTGGTTCATGCTATCCTTTTTCTTTACTCTCTTTTGTGCCGAATTTCAGACAAATTAAAGCCCTTCCATGTCGGACTTCCACATTTTGAAGATTCCTAGAATCAGAAATGTCCCGTGTAAAAGATATCCGTTTCTTGTACTGTGAAGTCTGCAATGCCCAGCTCTTGATTCAAGTGGAGAATTCAACTTGCATTTGTAACAATTGTCAGATTGTAGTGTTTTACCGTGGAATTGAATAGGCTCATGATAATGTTAGGCTCAATCCTTCAATCACCTTTTTTGGAATAGAAAATTTGCAACTTGGAGAACTGTTAGGTTAAAGTTCATGACACCATCGATTGCGACGGTATGGACAATATAAAGGTACTTATTTAATTTGATCACATTTATATGAAATAACTACGTTATATAAAGATCAGTGCTTTGCTTTTAATCAAGAGTTGAAATTGCAAAGTAAAAAAAAAAAAAAATTGAGTTCTTAACACTGTGGTTCCTTACTGCAGATAAATTTGCAGCAGATAACTATTTGTTTAGGTTAAATAGTATTCTAATTTTGTATTATTTAATTTTATCCGTATAAATGTATGATAAGATTTAACGGATAGAATAAGAAGTGTTTCCCAAAACAAGCTATTTGTTATGATGAATCTAATAGAATAATAGCCTGATAATAATCGAAGTGACCTCACATCTCACGATGTAGAGGCACGGTGGAGGATGTCAACTCCAACTGACAGGGCAATTATTGATTCTCAAGCCAGTAATTAGCAAGTCCGTAGCATCAGTTCCAAAGCTACAAGGAGATATTTATTTATGCTTTCTAATCGTCTAGAGTTCACTAATTCGGAGAGTAAGATTAAGGATCCCATTAGACAAATGACCCAACTGATCACTTTCATATTTTGTCAGACATCAATACTCTATTAAATTGTTATCTTTAACAGCCTGTCTCTGTGTATTAGGAAATGAGCAAGTTGAACAAAAGTGAAAGGAGCGTACAAAGTGAATTTCTACTAAGAAACCAATACAAGAAAGTTGCAAGAAAACTGCTTTCCAACAAAAGAAATGATAAATTAGTCTCCAGCATGTACGAAGTCCATTTTTGGTGCTAAAACACTCATGCAACAAGCAACATGTTGGAACCCATTACGGGGTTATATCACATAGACCTTCTAAGGCTTGAAAAGCCAAAATAATTTGGACCAATAGGAGGAAAGGGCCATGCAAGTGAGTGCAGAAGAATTGGATGTACATTTTCAGGAACAACATAACAAACAGTAACCACACATGTTGCATATTAAGAATTGATCTGTTCCTAAATAAGAGATCATGTCATTGTCATCTTTCTGCAATTTTTAACTTCTCCCCAGTTTTTTCTCCTCACAGGAAGATATATCAATTCAGGCAGGCTAATGTCGGAAAGCATCAAAAACTTGATGAAACGAATATTCGTGACTGTGCCGCTTAATGCAGAATATGCGGCGTACGACATTGTTGATGGATCGTAGCTTCCAATTTCGCAATAGTGAAAAGGAAAATGAGTGGGAGGACCTACGGCCAAACTTCTTTGGTTTGATCTCCATCCAATCAATAATCGAGTTATAAATTTTATTCAACTGCTACAACACATTAATCCATGTTCAACACTATAGTTGTAAGGCAATGATCATAGTACTTATTTCAAAAATATAATCATTGCTATTAAAAACATCCCAAAAGTAATATTTTGTAAATTTTATATGGAATTATTTTAATAAAATTTAGTAATATTGTCATAATTGCTATGTGAGCTCTATTATGTACTTGACTGTCATTCATATAAGAGTTTATGTTAAACTAATTTGATAAATGAGAGATTTTTTTAATATTTATAATATCATAATATTTTTAAAATAAGTAAAAATAGTGAAAATGACTTAAATCAGAGTATCTCCAACCGCACTCATATGTGAAAACCATATTAAAGGAGTAGACAGGATTTTCCGTACAACAAAAGACCTTGTACATAAATTGTCGCGATGGACACTTTTGTCTACTTCAACATTAATGCTAAACAACAACCTTAAATTTTTATTTTTTGTTGTCAGTAATTATACAGTGTCGTATAATATTCATAATCTGCCACTTTGGTGCCACCTAAAGCACTGACTCATTTAGAAGAAGAAGAGAAAGAGGTGGGAGAGAGCCATGTCTCTAGCTTATTGTGTAAAGGAACAGAAACCATGCGTTGGATGGGTTGAGAAATACTTTAAGGATTGTCTTTGCAACATAAAAGATGAGTTTTCGTTTGCGTTTGGACTCATTAGCTTAGTGTGTTGGGGAGTTGCAGAAATACCTCAAATCATCACTAACTTTCGCACCAAGTCCAGCCATGGAGTATCTCTTCTTTTTCTCCTCACTTGGGTTGCCGGGTATGTCATATAGACGTTAATTTTGTTTCATTTCTGTTTAATTTTCTGGTTCGACGACCGACTTCACTTTTGTTCTATATTCTCCATTGGAACTCTTTAACTTTTTGTGTTTGATGCTTGTGGATCTCCAGATACTAAGTGGGCTGTTTCTCTTTTGGTTGTTTTAAGATCTGTAGCAAAACATTTTTAATCCAGTCCTGCAAATTATGTATTAAAGTAGTACAAACACAAAGAAACAAACAAAAGAAGCTCTAAACTTCATATGTTTTTTCTAATGTTTTTATGGGTTATTTTGCTTGGTTCAGGGATGTTTTCAATCTGGTGGGTTGTCTTCTGGAGCCAGCAACGGTAAGTGAATGGCAGAGGAATAGAAAATCATGAAAAGTGTAGATTAATGGTCCTTACAGTCAAGGTCTGGATTTGACTGGCTGAAGATAAACTACAGCCTGTTTAATTTTAGCCCTGCACATGAGCTTCTGCTTTGTTTCTGATAATAAAAGTGGCTACAACTTCACCTCTTAATCTGATTGTTTTCTTCCGTTCATTTTGTGGTTGCAGTTACCCACCCAGTACTACACTGCTCTTGTACGTTTCCTTCTGCCATGTCTGCAAGCTTCAACTGATGTATTACTTGAGGAACCTACAAAAACTAAAAGAAACTGCGACTATATTTCATCGTCCTCTATGGGTTCTCTTTTACAGAAATTTTAAAATTAGAAAAGAATCAGAGTTTCTCCAGAAATCAAGAAAATAAGAGCAAGCCCAAGCCGATGAACTTATAGATGTTTCTTTTCTTAGGAATTACTAAGCATAGGCCGAGCTACTATAGTGGTTCTTGAAAGGCTAAATGAGTTTTAGCATACCAGACAACAATTATATAGTATGTTATTGTGACAGAGTCTTTTCTTTTACTAAACTTTTTTACAGCTCTACACTGTCAGTACTGTAGTGTTAGTGTTGCAAGGTTTATACTACGATCATATTCGCGGATGGTGGAAGTGCCGGGAAAACGAAGGTCACCAACAGGTACATATATTTCCTTGCCTTTTTCTTTCTTGAAGAGTGTAGTACTCGCTGTCACATACTGATAATGGAAAATCAATTCTATGACAGGTTGAGGACGAGAAAGAGCCACTGAAACCAAAGCCGTCCTCTGATTCAAGCAGTCCAATTCCTACTTCAAAAGCTACTCCTCGTAGGGAGTTCTATTATACGTATGCATTTTTTCCCTTTTGATTATGGTAGTAAACAAAACACGTTCATTCTTGTTTTGAATTTCTGATTTTGTTTGTTATGGTTTCAGGTCAGCAAGATCCATGGCTGGAAGTGGCACTCCACCATTTCGAACCTACCTCAGAGCAGCTAGAAGTGGTCCATCTGCTATGGGACTTGAAAATGAATCATCTTCAGATGACGAGGAAGCTCCAGTCTTGGCACAATCAGTTAGCCAGCCTCGGGCAATTCCACGATCAGTAAGCTTTACGAAAACAATAATCTTGAGAAATCTTGACCATCGAGATGAACATGAGATAAATGAACCCTTTGCGTAGATAAAATTACCTAGAGGCTAAAGAATATGGCCTTTATGTCTTTGATATGACATTCTTTCAGGTTGGTTATGGGACCTTTCTAGCTACATCACTGAACCTACCCGTGCAAACTATGGGCCTGACAGCAGCAAACATTGGATTTATCGGTAGAAGACTATTAAGTGTATGCTTTCTGATGGAATTTTGGCCCAATCTTCTTCAATTATATAAGTCTCCAACTAACTAATTCATCTATTTCAGGAAGGTGGAATGGAACACAATGTGTATGGACAGTGGCTGGGATGGCTCATGGCTGCTATATATATGGGTGGCAGAATCCCCCAAATCTGGTTAAATGTGAGTGCCTGGTTACACAAATTCCCTTCTCTTTTTCCATATTAATCTTATTTGACTTCTAATCCAAAGTTCTTACCTGTTTTGGCTAGATCAAAAGAGGGAGTGTGGAGGTAATGCACTTAAACAACGCATTGACTTTATAATTCATCTAGTGTTGAACATTCTGTATGGATTTAAATCATGTTCTTGGTTTCTGCACAGGGCTTGAATCCTTTAATGTTCATCTTCGCATTAGTGGCCAATCTCACTTACGTGCTCAGGTTCTACTCTCGCATTAAAATACACAAATATCTAAGATGATTTGGAGACTCAAAATTTTGTGTGTGCTGATGCAGCATTCTTGTAAGAACTACTGAATGGGATAAAATCAAGGCTAACATGCCATGGCTGTTAGATGCTGCTGTTTGTGTGGCCCTCGACTTATTTGTATCCTTTTCCTGATCTTCTTGAAAACCAACTGTGCCATTATCAGACCAAACTGGGCTTTTGCCCTGTTTTTAATTGTTCTACACCTTGACACATAGTCATAGATCATACTGCAGTACATTTATTACAGGTACATTCGAGTGAAGAGGAAGAGCAGCAGAGGACAACATGGGGACTACACTGGTGCAAGTAAAGCAACTAAACATTGAAGAAGGATGAGTGTGGTATTTGGATGTTCCATTTCAGGGTTTTGTCGACTATAAGCACATAATAGACCAAGTGCTTCCGTGAGCAATCTTTATCTAATTGTACCTTATTTGTGAACTCGAATTCTTCGCTCATATAGCTAAATTAGGTTCATAAAAAAAAGAAGAATTCCCTGAATTACAAAGAGAATCGTTTTTGTTTACTCAAATGTGCTTGACTTTCGTAACTTCCAATATTCAAACCGTAGACACTAGAGAAGCATGAAGTTCCGTACAAGTAGGTCAAACTTTTGAAGTGCTTGAGAGGGTAGGGTTCACTTGAAAACTAAGTTCTTGATGATAATATATTGCATGTTTCTTCGTAATGTTGATGTTCTGTTCGGTACTATCTACTAATATTTTCTTCGTTATTACAAATATGGTTGGTATAATATCTTGATTCTTGAAAATAATTCTCACACCTTTATTTTAGACATAAATTTTAGGTTAGAATAAAACTCCAAAAATGAAATAATTTAATATTGAATTTATATGTAGTTTTCATTACTAGCAAATAAAACATCATATGGCATCATCTAATTATTTTTGAACTTTTATTCTAATTATATAAAAAATAGATAAATATTACTATAATATAAAAATGCTATAATTCTAAGTTAATTACAAGAAAATACAATTGGTTTAGGGTAAAAGAAATATACTTATGAGTTCTTAGTAAAATTATTTATTCTTTAAAATTCTTTAAAAAATCTTCTTAAATTTTGGTTAAAAATGATAACAAAATGCACACAATTTAAACATCAAACATGGATGAATCAAATATTACTTACATAATAACTTAATTCAACTCTTAAATCTTATCCGAACCAATTAGTTTGGACTTAAATTAATATAATTATAATAAATAATTAGTTTGATTCGAATTTAAGAGCTAGATTGAATCGTTATGTAAATAGAATTTAATTAGTCTATATTTCATGCTCAAATTACATTCATTTTTCCGAAAAATTAAAATTAAAAGGTGTCGTTTTGAATTATTAAAAAAAATTAAAATTTTCTAAGTTTTTTAAATTAGAGAGGAGGTTTGTATATTTTGCGTCGTAGTTTAAGTCAGCTTCTAATCTTCTTGGGAAACAAAAAATTGGGCTTGGAATATGGAGTGAGTGTCATGCAAATGATCCAGGCTCTATTGTATTGGGCCTGATTTAACAGGTATTAGTAGCGTGGGCCTCAGGATGGGGAAGTAGGAACACTTAATTCGGGCTCTCGAAACAATAACGGAGCAATTAACGGAGCTAGTACTTGAAATCTTCCTATATGTATCAATGTCTTCCACATACTTGTACCAAACCCATAAGAGCACCTGCCTCAGACCCAAAGTGGGTGGCATTCAACTTACTGTTCATTTAATGTGTTTCAACAACAAACTATAGCCCTTCATGAATAAATGGAAAACAATATTTACAAGTTTGTTTAATTCGAAAAACAATGTTGACAGCTATAAAAATATCATATCCATTTTAGAGTTCTAGCCTTTTTGCTAATTACTTATTGAACCTCGACAGCATTGACTTATTTGTAAATTTCTCCTCGAGAAAGTACAAGAGGAGTGTGGAGAAATTAATATGATTCCTCTTAACTCCCATGTTACCTAAATGATAAGTTGACTATGATGCAAGTATTTCAATTTTGGCTAATTAAAGATGTACTACCTATTAATAGTTAGATTGTGGAGCGTTCATTACTTAATTTTTCTCGAACCCAACTTTTGTTTCCCTTTATTTATTTATTTATTTTATTTGTGTCAACAGTTTGATCATTTAATTTTCCATCACAACAATTGCCATGAAATAGAGCTACCTTCACGTGGCTATGATAAAGTCCTAATGTGGAGCCTCTTAACATATGTACATTGTGAAAAAAACTCATTTGTTTTATATACTTATGTCGTATACATACACAAATCTTGACTAAGACATTATGATTGAGCAAGACTATTTTCTTCTTGCCTCCCATGGAGTGGTTGAATTGAGAGTGGGGATTCTCAAGTCCCTCTAGGTATTGGAGGATCTGGGTTCAAGTTCCCATACCCTCCAAAGCCTCCGTGCTATTAGGCATAGGACATTAAGTTTTCAGATTCCTCAAATACTTGGCACTACACTGGACATAAGACCTCGAGTTTCCTCCGGCCTTCCCAAAAACTTCGTAACAGGACCTCAAGTTCTCACTAGTTGACACAAAGTTGTGCACAATCAGTCGAATGACGGATAAGTTTTACACATGAAAGGACATTAAGCATTACGCACGCACTGAAAAATATAAAACTCTCGATTATTCAAAAAGAAACTATCTTCTCCCTCATCCACTTCTGAATTTTAATGGTCGCTTTAAAGTCATTCGTATGACCTTGGTTTATTCGATGTCAAAGCACACAAAACGCGTTCACTGATTTAGGATCCCCTTTTTTGACTATGTGCATCTTAAGCTGATGCCACGATACTTCCTTAAGCCTCGAGGTCATGTAGCCAGGCTGTAATGTGCATGTAAGCGCATAAAATAATTTTCTTAATTGTTTCTAGTCTAACAATATTATTGTACTCATTAAAATGGGAGTTTACACAAAAATCTACATTTTTTTCTACTAACAATGTGATCAAGACAGTGACTATATAACCTGAAACCTCACTTTTATAAATAAGCGAGTCCAATATAGGTTGTCTCAATTCCTGGTTTTCTTACGAAAATTGTTATGAAGTAAGGTAGAAAAATGAAGAGATGGATCTAAATAATTATAGACAGTAACTATCGCTAACGCTACACCATCCAAATCCAAGTTCCAAAGAAAAAGCAA
>JAOQMP010000210.1:7416728-7428546 GCA_027563575.1 Erythroxylum pedicellare
GAGGCTATCATTTTTTCATGGATACTCACTTTCTTCTTACTTTTCTAGTTTTTAGATAATGAACTTCTAATTACTACTTTATATATATTGACTAAACAAATTAACTCGACTCAATTTATTATAATAGATTCTGAACATAAAACGACTTTGTCAAACAATATCTACAACGTTTGTTCTTCATTACGTCTTCTTGTAACACTCCCCCGTACCAAGCCAATCAAACACCTAATGAATGATGATGATATGATTCCTGAAAACGATATTTACATGCCATTGGCCAAAAGGGGACAATCAAACTCTTTCTTTTCTTTTTTCCAATTATTAAATCTCGTCCGAAGTAAATAGACAATGGCAATGCGGTATGTATAATTATTAAAATCACGCGTGTGGTAATTCGGTAAAGATGTTTACGCGTGTGAGATATGTGTTAAAACTTAAAACGTGACACATTCATTTCATTCCCACCAGTCAATACACGTCCTCTTTTGTTCTCACATTGCCTTTTCCTCTTCCGGTCTTCCTTCCCTTAACCATAACACCAAAAACATCTGCTGAGAAAACAGAGGCAAAATTCACTAAGAAGAGAACGGGACTTGGCATGACTAAACCACAAAATTACACAATCATCGAAACAAAGCCGACGGTGGTTCTTCTCCTCCTCCTCTAAACCCCATCTTCGATGAGCACATGGCCACCCTCATCTACTACTACCTCTCCGACCACCCCTCCGTCATTTCATTCCGGTGGAGCCACGCCAATTGTTGGGGATCCACTTGGGCATTTCTCGTCACCTCCATAGTCTTTTATCTGTGTTCCTCCATATTTGTTCATCTTTTACTCGCTCTTCTCATCAAACGTGACCGTCCTGTTCCTTTAGGTCCAATCCCAGCCCTCCACAGTCTGTCTATGGCCTTGATCTCCGCCACCATTTTCGCCGGCATCCTCCTCTCCACCGCCACCGAGATTCGGGAAACTCGCTGGTTTTGGCGACGCTCCAAAACCCCATTTCAGTGGCTCCTCTGTTTCCCTCTTGGAACACGTCCCTCTGGTCGCGTCTTCTTTTGGTCATATATCTACTACCTCTCTCGCTTCCTCCATATGTGGCGCAGTTTCTTTACTATTTTACGCCTTCGAAAGCTAGTCCTTTTCCAGCTCTTTAACTACTCAATCATGGCCTTTACGTCATTTCTGTGGCTTGAATTCTCTCAGTCTTTTCAAGTCCTCGCAATCCTCATCGCAACTCTTGTCTACTCAGTTGTGTACGGGTATAGATTCTGGACGGCAATTGGTTTGCCCGGAGTTTGTTTCCCGTTCGTCGTGAACTGTCAGATTCTGTTGCTTGGTTGCAACTTGGCCTGTCATATTGGTGTTCTGCTGCTGCACATCAACAAAGGTGGATGTAACGGAATTGGTGCGTGGGTTTTAAATTCTGTGCTGAACGGAGCGATTCTGTTGCTGTTCTTGAATTTCCATGTCAGGCGGCATTTGGATAAGAGAAAACAGGGGAGTTCACCAATGGTGGCGGTGGCAAAGAATGAGAGAGTAAATCAGTAGACGATGAAACCTACCGGAGTTAAGATCAGTGTAAGATAAAAATATAAATCACAGAATCATTACATGGCATAGTAGCAAATCTAGGTAAAGGTTAGATTTTTTCTTTTTGTGATTATGATTTCCCGATACTTGTACCAGGGATATGTAACTACAGCATTTACTCTGCTAGAAAAAGTAATAATTTAGTTCCTATCAATTGGTTTTGTTAGTACAAACTGATGTTAATAACAACTAATCATGAATTGTGAAGATGATATCTTGTTCGTTAATTCGCTTTTTTCCCAAAATAATATTACGGCACAATCAATTAGTTCAATCATCAAGTTCCCATAGCTCTGACGCAATGCATGTGAATGTGTTGGATCGAGCGTTCCAACTTCAAAGCTACTAATAGAAATCCTGTGAGATAAATTGTCTGCTTTCTTTATTTACATCCAGTTTGCCTGCTTATACAAGCAATAATAAAGTGAAACATTTCCCATCAGGGTTTTGGGAAATGATTCTTCGATAATACATTTAAGTATTCAATAATAAAATTTATTATGTGAGTTGAAAGGCCTTAATCTAGGAATTGGAATTTACATCTTCTAAGTAACAATATAGAGAATCACAGAAACAAGTTTGATGGTTTTGGCATCGAGGAAAAATAACTGGCCACTTGGCAATTACTTGCAGTCAACTAAGATGGGCGACAAGTGACAGTTGGATATGCATGAGCTTGTAAAGGGGCGGCCACAGTCATTCTGCTTAGAGGTCTCAGATATTGGAAAAGCCGATTCTGCCATTACAAGTTCCAATTTGCAGGACTGGGAGTGGGAAAGATGAGATGACGCAAATTTACTCAGGAAGTTTCGCAGCCTATCAATCTATCATTAACTGGTTGTCATACAGTGGCGATTAACCATGATCTGGTCAATTTGATAAAAATAAGAAGAAAGGAAGTCTATTAAAACTGGTGGAGAGTAGGCGCACGTCACTTGGTGGGGTCAGGAATGACAAGAAGCCAAACTTTTGGTCACATCTGTCTTATGGACCCCGAAAGCAAACATAAAATTAGAAAGGGCACAGAAAAGAAAGAAATATGTTTAGTGCTTCTGATGATTCAACCAATGATACATATTATGATCTTGAAGATTGGAACTCAGATGATTTTATCACATAATTAACAAACAAATCGAGTTGGCACACACCAAACAGAACAGAGGATCTGGTTTGCATAATTAGGATTATCGCACAAGTCGATGCAATCTTACCTGTCCCAAAAACATGCCAAAACATCTTTTGGGTTCCCACCAAATTCTACAATCTTCAAACACTAAATGCAATGGATAACGCTAACTTGGATTACTTACCATTTTAAGAAAGACCCTCCAAGAGTCAATCATGCTTCCATCTCATTCCCACTAATTTATGAAGATCAGACTAACAAATTTTGTATATTAGTGACGTAAAAATTAAGCAATAAATTCAATTAAAGTGATATTTATAAATTTTAGTATTTTTTTAAAATTAAAACGATTTATAATCTTAAAAATTTTTGAAATTTCAAGTTGTTATTAAAATTAGAAATCCCTTTAATTACTTAATTATAAGAAAATTATTTATTTTTTAAATTTTAATTAAAAATAACGACATTTAACTTAATTTTTAAACTCAAGTTGAATTATTTAAACTTGACATTAATTAATAATTTATTAAAATTATTAATTTAATTTAAATTGAAATATCATTTCGTTCGTATATTATTTTTATACCGCATTTATTTATTGTCGTTTTAAACAAAAATTTAAGAGAAATTTTCTTAGACAATTATTAAAAATTTATCTTTTTTTTCTTAATTCTTCAAATATTCCTTTGCATACGTCCTCGGCGTTATCCTTATGTCTGCTCTGTACTTTTCTGTACTACTTGAGGGTATTTTCGTCCAAAATGTACGGGTTCGCGACACTTGTCAGTCTCTCCCAGAAACTTGTAAAATTCATGAGGACGCAAATGCCCCTGGACTCAGTTTAGTGGTCGGCTTGAATTATACCAGACGCCACTCTTTCATTGGGTATACACCACGACGCAGACTCTTACTCAGAGCTGATTGGTCCACGTCCAAGCATCAAGATGGCCCACAAGAAGAAACTGAAAGGGCAATTTAAGGATTTTAACCTCTGACATTGTCTTAAAAGCAAACCAAACCGGGAAGCGACAAATGGACACTTGGCGGATCTTCCGAGAGCCAAATCCTCGAAGACGAAGGAGACAACCTTAGTTTTAATAATACTTAAAAAACAAGAAACGCAGAGCAAAAGCTCCAAGCTCAAATCAAAGGCCAACAACAAGAAAAGGAAAAGAGGTGGCAATATTTCTGTTGAGATCTCAGCTGTTGTGTCTGGTTGCTAGTACCAATCCCTCTCTTGTCTCAATTTTTTTTTTTTACAGCTATTATCAATGTTCTCATTCTACCTGTTTCTCTACATAGGCAGTAATTTGATGATTGACTGGCAGCTAATCACTTCTACGCTTACAAAATTTGGTAGCTTTTGAAATTTGTTGTTTTGTGATTTGGGTATGTTTTGTTATTGTATTCTCAGCTCTGGTTTTGTTAAAGTAGTCAAGGGAGTGATTTCTTTGTGATATCTTACGAGTTTGAGTATTCCTCTGTTTCGGTCTGCGTTTTTTGTTCAGCATTTTTATAAGAAACAGAGAGTTTGGTTAGAAATGGAAGGTTTGGACTTTTTGGAAGTTGCTTATTCTGATAGGGATTAGTATATCTGTTGGATTTTTAGACTTTTACTACAATCCTAAATAGGAAATAGGAGTAGGCCAACAAGAAAGAGACTTTCGCAGATATTTCAGTTTTTATCAGATTAGTTTTCAGCTGCCTGACAGTCCTTCGATCCAGATTTTCCTGAAAAATGGGGAGTAATTTGAACTTCAAGAACTTCACCAACGACCTTTCCTCCAACACCGGTGGCGGTGGCGGCCGGCCGCCGGAAAACTTCCTGTTGGCAAGACAGCCGTCGATCTACTCGTTGACTTTTGATGAGTTACAAAGCACCATGGTGGGGTCGGGTAAGGACTTTGGATCAATGAACATGGATGAGCTGCTCAAGAATATATGGAGCGCAGAGGAGAACCATGCCACAGCAACCACTGCAAGTTTGCCCCAAGAGGGTCTACAGCGACAGGGCTCGCTGACCCTTCCACGGACGCTGAGCCAGAAGACAGTTGATGAGGTCTGGAAGGACATAGCTAAGGAATATGGGGGTAGTGTTGGAGGTGGAGGACCTAGTTTGCCCCAGAGGCAACAGACTTTAGGAGAGATGACTTTGGAGGAGTTCTTGGCGAAAGCTGGCGTGGTGAGGGAAGATACACAAGTAGCAGCAAAGGTGATTACTAACGGCTCGCTTTTTGGTGACGTAACAAGAACAGCGAACAATTCTGGTTTAGGGATTGGATTTCAGGCCAATAGGGCTATGGTGTTGAATAACAATGCTAGTAATCAGGTAACTATGCACTCCTCGAATTTGCCTTTGAATGTGAATGGGGTTAGATCAAATCAGGGACAAGCACAAGCACAGGGACAGGCTCGTCAGCAACAAATGTTCACTAAGCAGTCCAACGCAGGATATTTAAACCCAGTGCCTTTGCAAACTAGTCCTAGAATGAGGAATGGAATTATGGGAGGGGTTGGGGATCAAGGACGTGGTGGTGGTTTAATGCAAACAGGAGCTGTGGGAATGGTCGGATTAGGAGGAGTTGGAACTGGTTCACCTGCAAGCCAAATTTCATCAGATGGGATTGGGAAGAGTAATGGCGATACGTCTTCGGTATCACCAGTTCCTTATGTGTTTAATGGAAGTTTGAGAGGGAGGAGGGCTGGGGGTACAGTCGAGAAGGTGGTTGAAAGGAGACAGAGGAGGATGATTAAGAACAGAGAATCTGCTGCAAGATCACGGGCTCGCAAGCAGGTGATTCTTCTCACCAATTGTTGTCCTTCTGCACATCTTGTTTTGGAAGTTGCTACTCTTTTAATTCCTAAATTTTGACATGAATCTTCACACTTTTCTACTGGTCCCGTGCTCAACCTGGTTTTTTCTTTTGCAAGGGTTAAATTCTTTTGAGCCATGTGCTCATGTTATAGAAACCAACAACTCTAACAAAAAGATTAGATTGAGATAAAGGGAACAGGCACAACTATCAATTTTCTTTGTGACTTCCTGAGTTTTGCTTATTAACCTTCTGATTGTGTCATCTTGGGCCTGCTGCATGTTAAAACTCCATGAAAGATTATGCAGCAGAATGGTATTATGATAGCGATCTGACATGACACGAGAGGAAAGGTTTTGAGAAGTCACATTCATGAGAAGTTATAAGGATCCAGTTTGTTGAAAGGTAATGGAAGTTTTGAAATTAACATGGTGTTTAGTAAGTCTTGGGACAAAATCATTGAGAATATTAATCAGGCTTTAAAACCTTTTTGTTGAAGCTTTTCAGAACTGAAGCTTGAGGAAGGAAATACAAGTTTTTCTAGTCGGATACCTGGGACGTCGGAATTTAAACGTCTCAATCGATGTTTCTAAGCATGGTTTTGGACTTTTTTCAGGCATATACCATGGAATTGGAAGCAGAAGTTGCAAAGCTTAAAGAGGAGAATCAAGAACTGGTGAGGAAACAGGTACGCAGTCTACTGATGTTTGTTTGTTAGCTCCAATCCAACACATGCAACATGAAACCATTATCTGTTATTAATCCAAACCATGTTTTTAATTATCGTTAATCAAGCTTTTTTCTTTTTGGAGGCGGAGATCATGGAAATGCAGAAAAATCAGGTTTCTTTTCTTTTTTCTGACTTCATCTCTGGGTTCACATTTAAACAAATACCTAGCAGAATTTGAATCTTGTGTTCCCTTTTTTTTTGGGTTCATTTCAGGTGATGGAGATGATGAACATGAAAATCCAGCAAGGATCTAAGAGACAGTGCCTGAGACGAACTGAGACCGGTCCGTGGTGAAGGTGTTCTTCAATGGATGAATCATGTGTGCTGTACATATCCAAGAGGAACATGTCCTTCCATAGATTAAGAACATGGGGAATTTTGCAGCTTATGTGTTCCACCATCAACTACTTGTTCCTCTGCATGGGCACTTATGTTATATAACCAAATGTCCTTGTAATTACTTCTACTAGTATGGGTACCACATAGTCATGAAGTTGCTCTTTGTACAAAATAATGTCAATTTTGTATGTAGTAAACTTCTATGTAAACTTTACAACTGCTTTACCTGCAGTCCTTTTTCTTTGTTTCACATGCTTATATTTCTATGGTCTATTGGTGTATTGAAAAGAGGAACTTCTTTGGGATTAGTCACGCTAAGAAGCAATGGCGTCAAAGATGAGAGAAAATGACCTGGTTGAAGATGGTCAGACAAACTTGTCGCATAAAACGATCGTTCTGTTATTAGTCTAAAGATGAGGTTTGAACTTTCAACCCAACCGAATTTGAGTCCTTTTGCCACAAAAATGGGGTCTAATGGCGAACGCAAAGAAATTTTAGGTCGAGCAGAGCAGTTCATCATTTGAATATGCCACATCTGTAGGTCCTGAAAAGAACATTTCATAATCGAACTAGAAAAACAACGTTGTGCCCGTATAGGTAAAACGTGCACTTACGCATTCATCAGTCAAAAGACTCAAAAAAGTCTTAAGAAATGCTCATTTGCCCAGAACATGAATATACTATAAGCATAGGCAGCTACACTTGAGACTTCTAATCATGGTTCCCCAAAATTGCCTGAAGTATATCCAAGGGCTCACCAAGATTACTAATCTGCCAATTTATGAGAGGCCATTCAGACTATCAGCAACCAAGGTGCTCTATTTACCATCCTCTGAATTGTCAAGCCCCTTAATTGTCAGCAAGTTATTTTGATTGCTGCCTGACCGGTGCAGCGATAAGAAGCAATACAGTAACCTCGAGTTGAAATATTCTATTGCTACTCAGTATGAGTAGCTGGATACACTTTATATGTTCTTCCACGATATCATCTTCCTGCGATCCCTTCCTCTAAATGATCTGGTAAGAAAGCCAGTACAAACGGGCTTACACAAACCAACATCAACAACAGAATTTTTCTTCTTTTCAGATGGTGATGGCTCATCAATGAAGCAGTCGAACAATAATGCAAGACAGCGCACTTGGTGTGCTAAGATGGAGTTTTCTTGATCCAAAGGCACCATTTTTAATATATGAAGATTGACCTGTTCAGCATAAGTGAAAAATATGAATTTACTGCATCCACTAAGGGAAATTCACATAAAAAGCAGTAACCAAAACGGAAAGTTTAGAAAACACAAACAACATATCTGTGAAAATTCAACAACCCTTCCTTATGCCAGTTTATAGACAATCAAGTGAAGAATCATGAAGCACTGCGATGTTATGACAACTGATTTCTCCGTCAGCAATCGAGTTAAAAATTGTTGAATGTCTAGATGTATTTGAAAATTTGTAGAACTCCACAGCTCAGATAAATGCAACGTTGTCTAATAACTACAAAGGTATCTTGCTGTCAATAATTGCAAGAACATTCTACGGAACAAGCTATCCAATAGCTACTATGAAGTTGACACTTAAGTCACATTCACTTACTTCTGCTTCCATGGCACGGAGTTCATTATAACATGCAGAGCTGTAATTTTCGTCCTGGTTTTCTCCACTAGTGTATAGACTCAAGGAAAAAAGGGGAGGCCTAACAGGATATTCCATGCTGATTCTAACCTGTCAGCAAGGAAAATTTAAAATCAGGTGTTGAAAAACCAATCAATATCAGTATATACTTGAAAAGAGTGGAACCAACCCTACCTTTGCTTCCAACTTAAAGTTCCTCCCATCAGCACTTATTTTCCTTGTTAAAATAAGAGAATAGTCTTTAACCCCATAATCTACCCAATTCCTTTCAGTAATGCCATAGCGTTGAAATGAAACTCCACTTCCTAAATCGTGCTCAAGGTGTGCAAGCTCATCCTGGTCACTATCAAAATCCACCAGGAGTTCAGTATCATCATCATATTTCTTGAAACTCTGTGATTTCACCATATTGATTGGTGAGATCATGCTCTTTGAAATTAAAGTTAGCTCCCTGGAATGTCCTAGGTTAGACAATTTTGATGGTGTAAACTTGGCAGATGTTACCGAAACCAGTGATGGAAGCTCCCCATCTTCCCTAGTGCCCTCCGATTCTTCCTTTGAAACATGTGATTTTTCATTTGTATCAACATCTGTAGCTTCTAGTGCTTGATCTGTGCTATTAAGGGCTGCAGATGAAGCCTGGCTGGGTGGAGGTCCTGCAGGTGACCAACCATGCAAATCACACAAAGGAGTATTTGAAGCCCATGGCACACTTTCATAACTCAAAGAAGGCCATTTAAGCTTCACAAGAGAATCAAGCTGTTCCCTGTAAGCCAGTCAAAAGAATCCAACTTTTCAACATACATCATACGTCACCACAGCAATAAATTGTCAACTCTATCAACGCAATGGGCAATAAACAAACAGATAATATGTATCAATAATAGATTGGAGATGAATTTCAAAGTAATACCCACTTGTTATATAAAAGATGAAAATTGAAGGCCTAGCCAACTTCACAAAACAATTACTATGCAAATTTTGACCATATAAATGCTATCATTCATAGAGTTATCTTGTCTTCCTTAATGATCCAATACTCCTATTACATAAAGCAGTGACTCACGTAAGAGCCAGCTGAGCCCTTTTTCGACAGCGGATCTTCTGCAGCACAGTCTGTATCCGATTCTGTTGGCGATATATTGACAAGCCAGCTAATACATCAGACTTTGCTCCTTCATTGGGTGCATTTTCATGGCTACTAAGCAATGGTGCAATCTCTGGTAAGAAATCAATCCCTGCCAAATGCTGAGCCCATTTATAGGGACGTGAAGTTCTCTTTTCATCAAATGCAAAGGCATTTCCAACAAGAATTTTGGCTGACTGCATTCATACGGAGAAGATTTATCAAGTGAAAGAGAGAGAAAGTGGTGAAGTTACATGCACGTGAAACATATATCCATACCTGGTGAGGAAGCTCAAGCCCGGTGTCATCAGGAAACAAGTTGCATAAGATGTTATTTTCAGGTCCTTCATGGGATCCTTCAACCCCAACACATACAATATTCAACTTATACAAGTACTCAAACTTCAGAGTGACAAGCTTTACAGACTTCAGATCAGAAACCTCATCATCATATATATGGACACCGATCTTTAATGGATGAACTTGGTACATTCCGACTTGATCAAGATTATCCTTGCTCGGTAGCCTTTTTGGCCTTTTCCTCCTTCTCTGGCCATCATCTTCCTCATCAAGTGCATCATCCTCCAACCTTGAATTCTCTACATCAGTTGATATGCCTGATCCATTCAATACACGCATTATAATTATATAGCTGCTTTCAGATGAAGGATCAATTGATATGTAAATGATGTAAGACGAGTCAAATTCATTAACTTTACCTACTCTCATGTTCTTGCCCAACTTTAGGTTACAAACGAATATTTATAAGGTCAACTAGTGACCATAATGTAAGTTAACCAAGTGCTTACCAGTGTCACTATTTGCTTGCTGGCGGGCAAATGTTTGAGCATCTTTTATACTTCCAATTATATCCAGTTCAATACTTTCCCCGAATGCTTCCTTTTGTGCCACGAACTGTGAATAAATCACATAAAGAGGGGGAGGAAGTAATTCTGCTGAGCTTTGCTGTTTTAATTTCTTTGTATGCAATATCCCTAATTGATTCTGGACAGGTAAAGAAGCTTTCTTAAGTGACTTAAGGTGTGACGGCAGACTTGATAAGAACTTCTTCCGATTGGAAATGGTCTCTACCAGACCCTTCTTCCGTTGTTCCAGTTTTTCACGAAGCTTGCATAGTTCCTTGCGCTGGTGGAAATACAATGTTAGCATTTTGGATCACACTCTTCTATTTCTTAACAACTGAAGAAAAAGAGAAAAAAGAAAGCCTCTCTTTTGGCCACTAGTTCATTAAAATAGCACATTTTCCGTTAACATTACATGTTAGAAGATGATATAAGGGGACAAGATATTGTCTTTCTTCAAATCCCTAGAGTGAATAAAAAGAATTCCTACTAATAACAGCTGAAGCCAACACTAAGCCAATTAAACTTTGCATAAACTTGCAAAGTCAATAACCTTTAGGATTTCAATCGATCCCCTATTGCCAGAGCTCTCCAAATACGTACAAACAAAAAACAAAGAGAGGTTTCGGTGACACCTGGTGCAGCTCATAGTTGAGCCTCTTGAGCATCAAATTGTGAGAACAATCGTCGGACAAAACTGGACCTTTAATGTGATCAGGAGCATCTCGAAGGAAGTCTTCTTCCGGCACAAGCTCGATATCAGGATACTTAGACTTGAAGTCCTTACAAGCCTTTATAGCTTTCACGTAGTGACCCTTCTCATACATCAAATTATGAAGTTGTAGCGTCGTCAAATCCACTGGCGCTTTCGCTCTCTCTGTCTCCGACTTCACTCTGTCCTCCTCCAGCAATATTGCCCTGTTCGCCTACACCACTCAACCCACAAACAAACCCTAATTAACGCCAGATCACAAATGAAAAAAATGATCCCCAAAAGAGAAAAGCTCGGTCAAAGAATATGAGCAAAGACCTGACGAAGAGAGACGAAGTTTAGAAATATTTGGGTGACAAGTTCGCGGAGCTGTGCTTTGGGCTTTCTGTCTTTCTTGACCGAGAGAATTTGTGCGACGATGTTCTCCACCGAAGCTTTGGTTTCTCCAAGTACTTCATAAGGTGATTTTTTAGGTAACATAGAGTCTTCTTCCATGGGCGCTCCCTCCACTATCTCGCCGTCCTCCATCCCAACCCCTGAAGTTTTACACCAAAAGTTTTCTCTTCCTGTTCAAGGATTAGATTGGATCGACCACAGTAGGTTGCTCCTAAAACTGCATCGTTTCGATGTTCCTTTTTTAAGAAAATTAAGGAAGAAAAGCTCGAGCGGTTAAACGACAACGTGTGAACTAGGAGCGTGTAAATGGTCTCGTTTCGTAACCGAAGAAATCGGAATTAAAAAACAGAAAATAAAAATCAGAACGAAATTATTAATTATGCGCAATATATTAAAGTTAGTAGTTTGACCAATATTTGATATTAAATATTAAATATAATAATAATAAAATTTTATTTATATTTAATTATTATATAATTAATTAA
>JAOQMP010000210.1:7428646-7438928 GCA_027563575.1 Erythroxylum pedicellare
CAAATCGAGTTGGCACACACCAAACAGAACAGAGGATCTGGTTTGCATAATTAGGATTGAAATAAGACCAAGAAATCTCGCTTTTAGAGTTTATTTCTATACAACCATGTATGTTGTGTATCAGCTGAATATCCCTACTACAAACAGGATTAGAGAATTTTCTGTTCAGGTATAGGCTAAGCTTTTAATAATTAACCTGTAGTTATAAAATATATGGGGTTTTCAATTAAAAATATGTGAATTTTAATCTTTTGGTATACATAAAATGATATAAAACCATCCAGCCACTGGTGAGCACATAGTCAGGGTAACAAATGCAATGGACCTTTCCCTTGATCCGGTTGAAGACAGCATTGAATGGGGTCCGAACACTTTTGATGTTTAAAATGCTTTAAAAAATTGAAGTCAAAAGCACTTGAGTCGCTTCCAATTTCCATTTTGGACTTAGAATGAGTTTTGGAAGAATTGGAATTCTTCAAATGACAGATTTGGTGTGCCGCGACTTTGAAGGTGAGTATATGCTTTTGATTCTTTGGTCAAATGATTGTCAAAGGCATAACTTTGAACACGTAACAAAGTACAATTTTTATAAATAAATATTACTTTGGACCATAAATATATTTGTTTTAATTAGGATCATAAAAATTTATTATAGCAGTTAGATTTTCCTTTTCGATTTGAATAAATTACGATCAACCCAACCCATCCCATCCTTTCTTTATCTTTTGCTTAATTCTGATGTTTGTTTCTTCTGCGACCTAAAAATCCAAATTATATTGCCTTTGCATTACCTTTCCCCTTACTTCAGTTTATATTAACTTATAACAAAACTGTTTCTTAAAGATAAAACAATAAAAAAAGTTCAAAATTATACTTTCTAAGCCTCATTTTCAATTAAATTTTAAAACTGGTTAAGTGGAATCCAATTCATGTGAAGATTAGTGGAAGCATCAATGCTGGTATAATAAGCAATGATTAGAAAACTCATCAGTTCAATTGGTTCAACCATAAAAATCTTAAATTGGTCAACTTTTTGATTTTGTTTTTAACTTTTTAGTTTGATGTATTTTAATAATTCTTATTGTTAAAAACTGATCAGTTTATTAATTAATCGGTCAATTTTTGTAAATTAATAACTTCTTATAAACTAAAATAAATCAATTAATTTAACAATATCTTTTTTCAATTAAACTTTAAAATTTTTTATAAGTAAAGACAATCTCTTTCAATCATATTTTAAATTATTTAATTTTGCTCAATCTTTATCTAATTTTATAATGGTCTAATATTGGTTGAATCTTTAAAACTTTAAATTTTGTATCTTATCAGTTTAACTTACAGTCCAATTTTTAAAGCATTAGTAATAAAGAATTTTACTTTTAATGAAATTTTCATTACCCTTTTTAAGAAGTTGGCCTAAACTTAAAAATATTACTTTTTAACTTAGCTACATAATAAACATTGGTGATCAACTTGTGATTACCATCTTTGATAGAGATGGAATTGTACCTTTTTCTTCACTTTGTATTTTTTTTATAAGTTTCCAAAGAAATTATGAATTTTTTTTAATATCCACACATGTGATTGCTTGTATCATTATCCGAGTACCACAATTATTGTTTATTTTACTACAAATACACAGCGTAGCTCTAGCTAACATTGGAGTACAGGTCGATCTTATGAGGACTAGAATCACTAGTATTAATTGTCTTTCTATTATCTAGTTGTAAACTAAAATAAATCAACACAATTAACTAAATAGAAGAGAGATTAAACCAAGAAATAATCAACAAAGATAATGATACACAAATTGTGAATCCCCATAAGACTTTTCATGAAAATAAAGCTTCACACATTAATTTAACTTAAAGTTCATTAGATTTCCCTAATTGTCCTATTATCTTCTTAAGATTATTATCAAAAAATCTAATTCAATTAATCAAAATTTTCTTTCTAATTAAAACTTTTAGAATTACATTAATTGATTTATGAATTCTTCCATTAGGTTGTACTGTAATCAAGAATGTTTATGTCAGCATATCTATAAGATTACATGTAACTTTTTTCGATTATGCTAAATTAGTTCATGCAAAGAATTTCTCATTCTCAAATACATGAAATCAAACATAGATCAACATGCAACATATATCAAATCAAGATAATCAAGAACACATAATAAAATCTCAATAAAACTAAACGATAAATTAAATTAAAATCAATACGCAATCTATAATGATTTATTTTCTCATAATGAAACACATAGCATTAGAACTAAAGGAAATGCAAGATATCAAAAGAAACATGATGAAATCCTTTTTCGATATTCATGAAATTCACTTTAGATCGATAAAAATCTGCTCCAAATATGTCTCCTTGCTTGTTCCTTGTCCTTTTTGTCATTTTATGTTGTCTAATTGTGCCACTTAAGCTTCTTTTTTTTTTGGCTTTATCCTTCAGTTTTGTCTTTTGTAGTTTAAAATTTAGGATTTTGGGTGATACATAGGCAAGTACATGACTGTGAACCAGGTTGTGTACTTAAAATCATATCCAGAGTGAACATATGTATAAACACAATCTCAAAATATGAATATAGACAAGTAAATAGACATCTGCTTCTCAAACATAGGCGAGTTCATAGCCTTGAAACTCTCTGAAACTTTAAAACAACTTAGATATTGCTTGAAATTCAGGAATAATAAAGAATACAGGCAAGTATGCAACTATGTACTTGGTCGTCTACTTTTCTTGCAACTTCATAATGTGATCAAAACTTCTCCAAATTGCCCCAAACTTACCCAAATTTGTTTTTTGCTCCAAATAAGTGAACTACAACCTAAAAATAAAATATGAATGAAATAGGTACCAAAAATAAGAAAATAATCAAACAAATAAGCAAATTGTACTAAATATAAAGTTAAGAATATAAAGTACTTATTGTTAGCCCCTTAGCACATGAAGGCACTTCACAACTAACTAGAAACAAGCCTTAGGTGGAAAATTAGTTGAATCACATGCATGGTGGTGTACATCGTGGTGTATAATACAGACATGGTAGAACATGTGGAGCACTTGAAGAAAGTGTTTGAGCTGTTGAAGCAAGGCAAACTTTACGTGAAGATGGAGAAGTGTTAACTTGCACAATCAGAGATTAGATTCTTGGGTCACTTGGTGAGCAAAAGTCAGGTAATGATGGATCCAAAGAAAGTGAAGGAGATAGTTGAGTGGAAGGTTCCCACGACAATATGAGAGTTGCAAAGTTTTTTCGAAATGTAAAACTACTATAAGCAGTTTATATAAGGATGGCAAAAAGAGCCCGGCCTAGCCCGATTTTGGTTCGGATTGATAAGGCCACAGGTCAGCCTATAGCTCGACCGTTTTGTCAAAAATGATGTCTTTTTTTATCGGTTTTCTTAAAAAAATATACGGTGGGCTGGGTTGGGCGGTGTCATTGACAGATTTGCTAAAACACAAGCAAGAATGGTGTTGGTTGGACGCATATTAGGAAAACATTCGAGATACTTAAAGTTACTATCTTAACCGAACATGTGTTAAAGTTGCTAGAGTTTGATCTGCTATTTGAGGTACACACAGATACATTGGACAAATCCATTAGTCGAGTCCTAGTACAAGAAGGTCATCCTATAGCATTTGAGAGCCAAAAACTCAACAGTATAAAACAGCGGTACTCGACACATAAGAAGGAGATGCTTGCAGTGGTGCATTGCCTTGAGATATGACAAGTGTATTTGTTAGGAGCCAGGTTCATTGTCTAAACAGACAATGTTGCTAAAACATTTTTTAGGACCTAAAAGAAGTTGTTCACGAAGCAAGCTCGATGGCAGGAGTTCCTTGCTGAATATGGTTTCGTGTGGGAGCATAAACCGGAGAGACATAAAAACATAGCGGATGCCTTGAGTCAGAGGGAGTTGTTTGCGACCTTATATTCCATTACCAGGGTGGAGTCTAGCCTATTGGATCAAATCAAAGTTAGAACTTCATTAGACAACACGTACTATAAATTAATCTCACAAGTTAAGGAGGTATTGTACGTAGGTTTTGACTTGATGATGATTGACTGTTGATGACTAAAAGTAGTCAAGTTTACATGTTGAGCTTTGGTGGCTCGCAGAATCAACTGTTGAAGGAGATACACAACTCACAGTTGGCTGGTCACCTCGAAGTTTAGAGGATGATGGCGCTTCTATCTTATTCCTAATATTAGCCAAAGATGGAGAATGACATTGAGGTGTATGTCAAGATGTTCCTTATGTGTCAATTTGATAAATCGGAGAGGAAGAAGGAAGCTAGTTTACTACAACGCTTATCCATTCCCAATAAATCGTGGATGTCAATTTCGACGAATTTCATTGGAGGGTTGCCAAACGTGAACAATATGGCAATAATCATAGTGACTGTAAATCGTTTCTCCAAGTATGGAATCTTTTTGTCAGCACCAACGTTGTCTCCCTCGAATGTTGTGTTGGAGTTTTTCTATAAGAACATGGTGAAGTTCAGAGTCCCAACAAATATTATGAGTGATTGAGACACTAGATTTGTAGGCTAATTCTGGATGTCCCTTTTCAATATGATGGGTTACGATTTGAAATGTTCAATGGTAAATCACCCACAAATAGATGGCCAAATAAAGAGGATCAATGGTCTATTGGAGGAGTAATTGAGGCAATATGTAAGTGCAATTCAACTTAACTAGTTAGATTTGATTGATATTATACAATTTTGTTATAACTTACACAGATATTCTGCTACAAAGAAGAGTCCCTTTAAGATAGTCTAGGGACAACAAACTCCGTTCGAGATTGCATAAAAAACGATAGGTGGCAAGTGTCCTGCGACGTACAAGTTCGTGATGGAGAAGCAAGAGTTATTAGATGAGGTGAGGGATAGTCTTTGAAAAGCTTCTCGACAAATGGAGAAGCAAGCGACTTTATGGAGGGGATCGTTATAGTTTAACGTAGGAGATAAGGTACTACTAAAACTTACCCCACAAATTTGGAAGAAGATCTTGATCAAGCAATTTCATCATAGATTGGTGTCAAAGTATGATGAACCGTTTGAAGTGCTGAATAAAGTAGAGAATGTGGCATATACGTCGAATTTGCTCGAGACATTGAAGGTACACCTTATTTTTTCATATTAGTGTTCTCAAACCTTACCATGAGGATGCATCATATTCGAATAGGATTCAAATGAAGAGAGCTCCACTGGTTGTGAGAAAATAGTTCGAGGATTAAGTAAAGAAGATCTTGGATCACCGAATAATGGGGCAATATAAGAAAAACCTACAAACCGAGTTCTTAATCCAATGGAAGGGTAAGCTAATCACAAAAGCTACGTGGTAGAAAGATATAACATTGTGGTAGTTTAAGGATTAGGTGAACGCCCACCTTCATACTAGTTTGACGAGGGCATTGAATTCATCTAGTGGGGGTGATTTGTTAGCCACTTAACACATAAAGGCACTTCACAATAATTTGAAAAATAGGCCTTGGGTGGAAGGTTAGCTGGATCACACGCATAGCGGTGAAATGCGAAAACTCCAAGGTAACTTAGCAAGTTAGATCAAGCATGGTGAAAGTTCTGGTAGAGTTTTAGACCTTGTACAAGCTGATATGACTAAGGTTAGGTTCTTGATGGACTAAGGACTTAATGTATGCTCAAATGAACGAATCATTATTAATGGACTTCACATGGGTAAGCATTGGATCCAATCAGTGTGCTATGACTAACTTTAGTTTGGATGATTCATCTTCAACGGATAGAGATCATGAGGAGATCTTAGATAATGTGGCGGATAAGATCACGAAGGATAAACATTAGCTCTAAGAGATAAAGACCATGTGGGACTATCATCTCAAAATAGTGGACATCTTCGTGGATGGATAGATCATGTGTAATCTTATTGGATAATGATGTAATATGATAAGATAAGATGTGATCTTATGTAGTTGAATTCTTTAGGATTCTAACTTGGCCATCAAGCTTGAATGCCTATATATGACTCATTTAAGCCTTGCTTCTCACACATAGAGGTTAAAAGAGCATTCATTTACATACTTTGAGGAAAATAATAAAGGTTAGCATTATTGTTGTATCTCTTTCTTGCTTTTATTGTTGTCATTAAACGGATATAAGTAAGATTGTCATACAAATGAGTAGGTGGGACTTGGGTATAAGTTCAGTGCTTAGAAGATCTTTGTAACATTTATCACACGTATTATTAATATCATTCTCTTCTTCCTTATTTGTGAGCAACAAATTGACTATTCAACTTCTTAATTGTCATCAATTAGATTAGCCTTTTCTTTTTTATTAACGACACTATGATAATCCCAATAATAATGGCCAATTTTATGACAATTAAAACATTCAACTTTAGACTTGTTATACCTTATTGTCATTTATATTTAAATAGTAGCCTCATCCTCTTCCTTTTGTTCTTCCATGCCCTCTTTGTGATGTTTGGCTTCTCTCTTTATTGTTTATGTTATCTGCATTCCCTCTTCCTCTTCCATGTAGATCATGGCAACATCCTCTTCCCCATCCAGGTTATCTAAATTGATTATTTTCTCTAGTATTCTTTAAAGTAATCTTATTTTTGGGAAGTTACTCCAATGACTCTCTATTGTCTTTGCTTAATCAATTTTTCATGGACTTGTAAATAAAACTCTAATTCTTCAATTGTTATTGAGGATTTATCTTTTGACTCTTCAATTACATACATCTTATAATCAAATTTGGGAGTGAAAGAACAAAGAATTTTCTCCACCGTACAAACTTCTTCTATCTTGTCTCCATATCTCTTTAATAAAAAGAACATTATGAAAAGAATTTTCTTAGGTATTCTATGCTTCCTTCGTTCATTTAGAGAAAGAAAGTAGGTAGGTTGGTAGATGATAAATGACTATCATAAAGTCATTAAACAAAACTGTACATATTATATGTCACAGTGGCTTTATTAGTTCTAACGTGCAAGAAAATTTGAACCAAGTTGTAGTGTTATGTAAGGAGAATTCATTATTTTTTATAATAAGTAATTTGTAATTGTATTAAGAAAATTTTAACACTACAGAATACTTTATTAATTAAATATTTTGATTGAAATAATAATTTAGAATTAAGTAGTAGAATCTAACTAATTGATAATAAATTTTAACATAATATGTAATTATGATAAATTTTAAAAAATTTATACCATTATCTTCTCAAGATTATTAATAAATAATATAATTTAATTAGTAAATATTTCTTTCTAATTAAAACTCTTAGAATTGCAATAATTAATTTATGAGTTCTTCTATTAGTTTGGATTTTAATCAGGAATGTTTATGTTAACATATTTATAGGATTACATGTAACTCTTTTCGATTATGCTAAATCAATTCATACAAAGAATTTCTCATTCTCAAATACATGAATCAAACATAGATCAACATATATCAATTCACGACAATCAAGAACACATAATAAAATCTTAATAAAACTAAATGGGAAATTAAATTAAATTAAAATTACTACACAAACCATCACAAGGTTAATCTTTTTTAGGTATCATAATGATTTAGTTTCTCACAATGATAGACATAGCATTAAAACTAAAGGAAATACAAGAAATCAAAAGAAAGATGATAAAATTCCTTTTGACATTCATGAAATTCACCTTAAATCGATAAAAATCCACTACAAATATGTCTCCTTGTTTGCTCCTTATCCTTTCAGTTATTCTAGGTTGTCTAATTATGCCACCTAAGTTTCTTCTTCTCTTTTTTTTGTCTTTGTCCTTTAGTTTTGACCTTTATAGTTCAAAAATTAGGTTTCTAAGTAGTATAGGGGCAAGTACATGACTGTGTACCAGGTTGTGTACTTAAAAGAAACATAAGATCCCATTCAAAGCGAACATATGTATAAAAACAGGCTCAAAATATGAATAAGGGCAAGTAAATGGACATGTATTTCTCAAAAAACAAATGAGTTCATAGCCTTGTAACTATTTTAAACTTTTTAAAAACTTGTCTTTGAGTGAAATATGGACATGCTACTTGAAATTTAGGAATAATAAAGAATACAAGCAAGTACACAACTATATACTTAGTAGTGTACTTTTCTTGAACCTTCATAACATGATCAAAACTTCTCCAAATTGCTCCAAACTTATGCAAATTTATCATCGGCCCCAAATGACTAGGGTCTGCAGTAGAAAGGGAAAGGTTCTCTCTTTCAGTCACCTCTCTTTTTTTCTTTGAATAAGTGAATTTCAACCTTAAAAAAATATGAACTAAATAAGTACCAAAAATTATAAAATACTCAAATAAACAAGAAAAATGCACTAAATATAAACCTAAGAATATAACAAGTACTTATCACAACTACTATAAATATCATTCTCTTCTTCCTTGTTTGTGAGCAACAAAGTTGACTATTTAACTTCTTGATTGTCGTTAATAAGATTAGTGTTTTCGTTTTAGTAATGGCATTATGATAATTCCAATAATAATGACCAATTTTATGACAATTAAAATATTCAACTTTAGACTTGTCGTGTCTCCTTTCATTTATATTTAAATAGGAGCCTCATCCACTTCCTCTAATTCTTCTATGCCCTTTTTGTGATGGTTAGCTTCTCCCTTCATTGTTTATGTTGTATGCATTCCCTATTCCTCTTTCATGTAGGCCACGACCACATCCACTTCCTCGTCCACGTCTTCTAAATTGATTCTTTTCTCCTCTGTTATTCTTTAAAGTAATATTAACTTTGAGAACTTGCTCTAATGACTCTTTATTGTCTTCTATTAATCAATTCTTCATGGACTTGTAAAAAAAAACCCTCTAATTCTTCAATAGTTATTAAGTATAGATCTTTTGACTCTTCAATGGCATACACCACATAATTAAATTTGAAAGTTAAAGACCAAGGAATTTTATCCATTTTACAAACTTCTTCTATCCTGTCTCCATATCACTTTAATAAAACAAACATCTTGAAAAGTCTTTTTTAGATTATTATATGCTTCCTTCGAACTAGTAGCATCGGCTACTTCATTTAGACAAAGAAAGTAGGTAGGTCGGCAGATGATAAATGACTATTATGTCATCATTAAACAAAACGTTACATATTATATATCATAGTGGCTTTTTTGGTATCCAACGTACAAGGAACTTTGAACCAAGTTACGTGTTATGATAAGGAAAATTAGTTATTTTTTATAATAAATAATTTGAAATTGTATTAAGTAAAATTTAACAATATAGCAATATTTAAAAAATCAGACCGAACATTAAACCGATAAAAGAAAGTGTTTAAGGTTTAAAAGTTCAATTGTTATTAAATCTCTATAAAATTTATATATAATAAATAAGAAGTAAAAATATTAAAGTAAGTAAAAATAAAATATTTTATTGAAATAAAAATACACCAATATATATTACTATATAATTAACAAATAATAAATAAATCTGAGTCTAATATAAATCTTAAAATAACATTAATAATCAAAATCAAAATCAAAATCAAAATTAAAATTAAAATTAAAATTGTATTTTTGAAGGAAGTTGTGTCATATCATCATTAAAAGTTCCAAATTCTCCAACTATATTTAAATACTGGTAAACTACGCTTTCATCAAAAGTGTTTGCATCAACTTCTTCTTCTACATTCAAATAAATCTCAATTCCTAATTTTTAATGATTTAATTTAATTAATTAAAATAATATAATTTTGTTTGATTAATGAAATAAAACATTCATGTTGTCACATACTAAAAAAAACATACCCTTTATTATTTTGACAAATAAAATATTAAACTTGATCCCAAATTTTAATTTTTAATGATTCAATTTAATTAATTAAAATAATATAATTTTGTTCGATCAATAAAATAAAACATTTATAATGTCACAGACAAAAAAATCATACTCGTTATTATTTTGAAAAAATATATTAAACTTGATTTCAAAATTTAATTTCTAATGATTTAATTTAATTAATCAAAATGACATAATTTTACTAAAATAAAACATTCATGTTGTCAAGACTAAAAAGAAATCGTACTTATTATAAATTCTTACAACCAATTAATTAAAGATATACATGTATGATCAAAATTCAAAAGGGAAAGTTGATTTATTCTAGATTGTTCTTCTTTACTGCTTCTTCGTTCTTCCCAAATTCATATCATCTTCTTTCTTTACTCTCTAATGTTTAATCTTTTATCACGCTACTTTGGTTGAGTATTCAACCGCCCCCCCGCCGCCCCGCCCCCCCGAG
>JAOQMP010000210.1:7457585-7469860 GCA_027563575.1 Erythroxylum pedicellare
ATCTGTAACGCTTGCAGGGTTTGGCAGGTTTCACATTCCGCTACAAGCAATCTTTTTATTTATCTCTGCTCGAATAATAAAAGAAAAGAAGAAATAACACAAAACAACATGAAAAAATTCCCGACGAAGTAGCAGAAAAGAAAATCGATCCTCTCTCTCCTTTAACCCAGTTGATCCATTTCCTGAAATGTAACCACAAAAAGAAGAAGACAAACAGAAGAAGTGACCACAGTACAGCAAACACAAATCCATGATTAAACAAAAAGAAAAAGTAAAGCTTACCAGAGCTGTACACCCTAATCGTTAGGGAGCCATAGGCATAATAAAAACTCGATTTGGGAGCTATACACATAATAAAAACTCGATCAAAGCCAAAGCAAAAGATAAGAAATACAAAACGATGACTGAATAAAAAGAAAAAAGAAAACTTACCACAGTTACCCAGCTGTAGACAAACTAAACACAAACAGGAAAAAAAAGTGGAAGAAAAAAGGAGATTATCACTAGAATAAAACCGCCGTCGTTACCGACTTGTACACATAATAAAAAGTCGACGAAAGTCGAAGAAAATAAGGGTAACAAAAGGGAATACAAAAGCATACTGTTATTGAAGAAGGAGCTTATCGCTGAAACTAAAACGCAAATGGAGAAGATAGTTATCTATGCTATAAACAAAGTCTCCGTTACCCAGCTGCACACATAGACACAATAATAAAAACTTGGTGTGAGATAAACAAAACCGCCCCCTTATCCAACTGTAGGCAGAGGCATGCTATAAACAAAGCCGCCGTTACCCACCTGTAGACATAGACATAATAATAAAAACTCCCTGTGAGATATGCAGGATGCTAATAGAAGAGAGAAATGAAAGAGGGATATAACCTTGACATAAAAAAAGGGACCTTCGCACTAAAACAAAACCGCGCCCGTTACCGAACTGTAGGCAGAGGCATGCTATAAACAAAGCCGCCGTTACCCACCTGTAGACATAAACATAATAAAAACTCCCTGTGAGATATGCAGGATGCTAAGAGAAAATAGAAAAGAAAAGAGAAATGAGAGAGAAATGAAAAGAGGGATATAACCTTGACATATGACATACGATAAAAAAACTCGGTGTGAGATACATAGAAATGAGAAACAGGGAAATGGAGAAAGCTAAATACACATCCAGAGACAAGAAGAAGAAAAAGATAATGAAAGAGAAATGAAAGGGAAAAAAATAACAACATATAGATGGGGGGTAATGACAGTCAGATTAAACGAACGAAGGAGATGAATTCGGTGGTCGTCCATCTCCTTTATCCTTAATATATAAATATAATAAAATAGTAAAAAGAAAGAGGAGCAAATCCCGGCACAGACAAATTTGGATTGCTTGGGATGGTTGCATGAACCCAACCCAATTTCCTGGAGACTTCTCCCGCAGCTGGATTCGCGGTTGTGGCTGGTGAAAGCATTGAACTTAGGCCACCCATTTGTATGGCGAAATGTTGAATGGACTGACTAATACAATTTGAGGCTGTGGGAGGTGGCAGTGGTACAATTGGTTTGTGGCATCTTTCTAAGATACGTGAAATTTTGTGTTCTAGTCCTCATTGTTCTATGAACTTCTTAATACTAAGAGGCGGTGAGTCAAATTGAATATTCACTTAATTTGAACTTATCGTTTAATTTGCACTTTGAATAGATAAACTTTTAAAAACACAAATTAATAATTAATTTGGCAAATTAATTATTAATTTGTGTTTTTAAAAGTTTATCTATTCAAAGTGTTCCCGCGTTTTCAGATTGAGAGAAACAACCTTCCTAGCTTCAATCCTCCCCAGCTACCAACCTGTAATTTGCTTTGACTTAACTTTTACGTACACAAATCATCAAGCTTTAACCAATTGAATTTAGACTAATTACATGCATATATATTAACTAAAATGTATTAATGAGGATAGGTAACCTTAATGATTAAGAAGTTCAGCATAAAAAATGATCATATCATATGTTCTCATTATTCTATTCTATCTCGTGACACTCAAATGGTGGAATTGTCCATTCCATGCGTTCCTACACTCCGGGCCAATAGAGTGGTGGAGGGGAGAGGAGGGGAATAAATCATGATTTGATCTCATTCAACTCCTTAGTAAAGCAGTCCAGTATCTAATATGCACAACAAGGTACCACATTGAATAAAACTTCTACACTGCCGCTGCCCTATTCTATTATAAAAATGAATCAATTTCATAAATAGAGCCTATAAAAATTAAAGACCGGCGATAAGTTTAGTTGATGTATAAATTTGAAAACAGAAGTTCAAAAGACACTTAACTAAATGTAATTAAAGACGTATAATTGTGACGGCGTATATGAAAGTAGTATGCATAAAGTAAACAGCTGGGATTTCTTTGTTTTCTCATTTTCTTCTTTGCGGCGTGAATAATGAGAGCCGGAAGTGGAGCATCATAGCTGTGGAGCAACAGCTGCCAGGACGCCATGGCATATTTAATGCCAAGATTTCCATCCACTTGTTTTACGTTTTAAAGCAATTTGGCAAGAACTATGGACCTTTTTTTTTCAATACCGGTCAAATTCAAAATCATTATTTATCTTTCAAATCTTTATTAATTAAAAGACAGTATTCAATAAATTATGAATTACATATTTCAAGTAAAGTCATCAAAATATATTATTTGACAAACTATTTATAATAGTTATTCTTTAAATACATATTAAATAAATTATCAAGTACGTACAATAAATTATTAAGTATATAAATTAAAGATCTATTTGAGGTTGGGGGCGCTCACAATTACACATTTTTAGAATATAATTTGGAAAAATTTTAGAGATCATTCATGCTAATATTAGTGATTCATATTCACCTATTATTTATAATCCAAAATATCTTTTGAATTTTATTGATGATTATTTTATTATCAATATGTGTTTTTTTAAATATAAATGGTTTCAAATTTCTTGATAACTTCAAGATCTTCAGGAACAAAGTTAAGAATCTATTAAGAAAATCAATAAAAAATGTGAGATATAATCATGTAGTATTATAGTAGACATGAGATTATAGGACAAGAAAATGATATGTTTGCCAAATACTTAGAAACTTGTAGAATGTAGCTCATTTTACTACACTAAGTAATCCTGAACAGAATGGTTAGCAAAAAGATAGAATTGCACCTCAAAATATATAACGAGGAGTATGGAGAGCAAGAGTTACCTTTCATATCATCATTAAGGTGGGGTTATTAAGATTGTATTGTATATTCACAACCGAGTCCTAAGCACGTTGGTACCAAAGACACATTTTAAGTTATATAAAGGATGAAATTGAATTTCACTCATCTCCGTATTTTGGGCTGCCATACTGGGGTATGCCTATATAATCATAACAAAAATCAATTGCATTCTCATTGTACTTATTGCTATTTTGTAGGATATTTTAACCATTATAAAGACTACATATTTTATTATAGAGAAGGATCCAAAATTATAGAGTCATAAATACGTAACTTTCTAGAACGTGATCTCTATAATAAGGTTGGTCCTTCTCACGTTTCAGGCAATAGCAGAGTTAATACAAGTGTCATTTTATATCCTTCACCCATTTAGATAAGGTTAGTAGATCTTGGGTCTGTCATTCCAATAAAGAAATAAAAATTAATATAGGCTTATAGTGAAGTTAGGATGAAGCTGACCCACTTCAGCTAAGAAAATATATTATGGTGAAGCTATCTACAATATTAACGGACTATATTGTCTATCTAGGTGAGAATGACTGTGATGGTTGATCTATTTAGTTTTTTAGATTATGTTTCTTGTCCTCATACATATTTATAATAAGATACAAGGAGAGATAAAATATAATACATAATACATAATTAGGTATGCAAATTGTTGAATTACCTTATAAATTATAAACATTTTGGTTATAAATGTGTTTTTAAGATTAAAACAAGATCTTTAATGTAAAATTATTAAAGTTAGATTGATTGTCAAGGGTTTGCTCAAAGAGAATGGATAAACTTAATGTCACTTAATGTATCTCCTCAAGATGCATTCAGAATGATTATGACAATAATATTTTATTATAATATGTAGTTACATCAGATAGATGTTAAAATCGCTTTTCTGAACGGAAACCTTTATAAAAAGGTTTATATGAATGACCTAAAGGGTTTTATGAAGATGAAAAGAGTCATATATTTTGTAAATTAAGGAAATCATTATACGGGTTTAAGTAAGTTTCACAATAGTGGTACTAGAAGTTTGATGGGGCATTGCCTTATTTGGCTTCACGAAGACTAAAGTTGAAAGATGTTTGTACTCCAAGGTCTTTAGAAGTAAGAATTAAAAAAAAAACTTTTGCATATGGATGATACCTTGCTTGCATCAAATGACTTGACACCGTGTGATACATGAGGTTAAATAACTATTGGCCAATCATTTTAATACGAAAGATATTAATGAAGTATCTTTCATCCTTGGTATTCAAATTAACTGGGACATATCACAAAATTTGTTAGGTCTTTCACAAAGAGCATAAATTGAGCATGAATTACAAAGGTTTATTATTGAAAACTATAAACCTTGTACAATACAACACCAATCTCTCTTCAAAAGATATTGTCTTTAGTATAGTAAAATGTAGTGGAATGAGAGAATATGACTAATGTTCCTTATTCTAGTGTAGATGACAACCTAATGTATACTCAGTTATATACGAGACTTTATATTGCATTTGTTATTATACTGCCGGGTATTTATTTATCTAACCTAAGTAGAGAACAGACCACTGGAATACATGTAAATAAGTTTTGAAATAAAATTGTGTAATAAAGATTTATCCTAGGCATAGAACAAACCACTGGAATATAGTTAAATGAGTTTTGAAATAACTTTGTGTAATAAGGAATTGTAAATTGGAGTTCAGAAAAATTAATGGATTAAATCTAATTCAGCATATAGATTCATATTTTGCCATATGTCTGGATGACAAGCAACCTGCATCATGTTATATTTTCATATCAACAAATCGTGTTATTTTATAGAGAAGTGTTAAACAAACATTTTTTAAACCTCTTTAACCCTACATATAGACTTTGCTTCGTCTTATAGGACTACTTCATAAGCAAATTGCTTAAGAAATTTCATTTCTAAACTGTCTGTGGTTAATTTAGTTGCTAGAATGATCTAACTGTATTGTGATAATGTTTCTACTATGTTGTTTAGTAATAATAACAAAAATATCATAAGGTTCAAGCATTCGAAGGTTAAGTACTTAACCAGTAAGTAGTTAGTATAAAATGGTGACATCAAAATGGAGCAAATTTTGGCTGAGTATAAAATGGTGACATCAAAATGGAGCACACTTTGGCTAAGCGTATATTGAATGATCCTTTAGCTAAAGGACTTTGCGCAATATTTTTTAAGAGAAATATCTATAATATGGGTTTATTGAAATTCTTTGACATTGTTAATTAAAGATCATTTCCTTTTTTGCTCCAAATACAATTATGTTTTAATATATTGTGACAATATTTATTATATACATATTGATGGTCATCATTTTATTCCAGCCATACAAATTGTTTTCAACTATCATAATGCATATGAAAGTCTTAAATTTGTATCAAACTCAAACATATTACTAGTTATTAGGCTTATATAAAGTTTAACCGTAATAATATATATGTTGATATATAAAGATATCTTGAGATATATTCATACACAAGTTATATCACTCATAATGAGATACAAGTTTTTATTTCTATAAATATTTTTTCTAATGCAGCTTAATATATAGTGCAAGAAAATAATTTTTCTCTAACTCAATCTATCATACAGTAAGAGGAAGCAACACTTTCATAAAGTTTAGAGAAATTGAGGTTGAAAAATAAAATATGGTATATTATAGATCATACAAATACCACTATTGTTTATCACATTCTATTTTCTCATTCATATTAGTAAGGTTATCAGATATATGTAATTGTATTCAGTTTGTGCCACATATGACACAAGTTTTTTATACTTCCTGGTATTGAAAGTCTCATGGGACCATACGATGGACCTTCATTATATTTAAATCAATATTTATAAAGATTGACTAATCTAGTATTCTTTTGGCCTTTATTGTTTTCTTAATTACAAATATAGTAATTAATATTACCAATTTTTAAAGTTAAAGTTAATAAGAATTAAAATTTGATCAATTATAAAGATGATAAAATGACCTAATAAAAGATCTAGTTAAATGGGCTAAAGTCTCATAAAAATAAGGGACCTTATTAGTGTGAACCAAGTACTTAATGTGCAACCTTGAGCGTGTGATTGTTGAAAAATTCCTCTATTTATTTATAACCAAATGTAGTAAACTATATTTCTTAAAGTAAGCTTGAGCATGATCCTATTTCTTTCATTTTTATTATGCACTATTATATTATATGACACCATTTCAATGGCTGATTGACAGCTTCTCACAGGGATGAATTAGTTGCCTAAGATCATAATATTATTCTATATACCATAAATGTATATGCAATCAATGAATAGGAGATTAATTGTTTCACTATGCTATTTAGAAATGAGATAAGTGTCACTGACATTCCTATACTTCAAGGTAGCTAGTTTGCCTCTTATGGCTAACCATATTGTAGTTGAAGCTCTGCGATTGACAAGTTAATACCATAACAGTTTATGGCAGTTTACTTTAGGTGCTCGAGCTTTGATGTATTCTCTATAAGAAGGGTCAGAGTAGAGTTCTGATAATAACAAGTTGCATCTAACACAGTCCTCAATACCTAGTATCAGTTACTGAACAAGATTCTAGTAAGCCAAACAACTTAGAAAGGAAGTTAGAGCCTTCTTAACTGTGGCACTATTCATAATTAGATTCCTTATAACGGTCAAGGAATGAACATTAATCAATAGACCAATGTTTGTCCAACTATCATATCAGAAGGGAGTATAATTAACATTACCAAATTGGTAGGATGTACAGGGTTTGATTCTCTCCCTTAGTTTTAGGATATTTAACATAATCCAAAAGGTGTTGCTTTTGGGACTTATATTTTAGAACCTTTTGTCTTTAATGTTATGAGCGTGTATCCATTTAACCCATAAGAAGCTTTTATCTTTTAGAATTCTCAATATTCTTTTAAAGAATTGAGCATCTTTTATTATTTTTATAGGAATTATCCCCAATCCACCCTTTTGTTTGGGTAAACATAAGTCTTTTTCACTTCATTATTGCATTGGTTGAACTAGAATCACCTCCAGACTAAATGAATCTTCTAAACATTTGCTATATTACTTTGCTTATGCACCTATGAAACCAAATGTGAGAGGACAAGAATACTTGTAGTCTATTAAGAATTAAGATTAGTAGTTAAATATGTCCTACAAAAGGCGAACTCTTATTACACTAGTTGGAAATTCTTACTTTGATTTTCTCAACTAATTTCATAAATTCACTAGATAGTGGTTTTTTAACAAAAACAAAGATATCAAGATATTTTATTAAAGGCCATAATGCTTTCACTCTAGTAATGCTTTCTAGAATACTAATAGTATTCATTGGTCCCTTTGTAATTACTTATTGGCACTATTTGATGTTGATTAATAACCTTGAGAACTATTTGAAAATTCTTAAGGATGTTCTAAAAGCACACATTGAGCTGGGGTCTGCCTTTGAAAAGAGGATGAGATTATTTGTGAATGAAAATTTAGTTATTTTTAAAGACTTGCATTTAGAATGGTACCTGAACCTCTTTTTTTCCTCAACACCCTTTTTTAGAAGGTTGATTAGTGCCTCCATGGTTAAGATAAAGAGGTAAGTAAGGGGGAAGGATCCCCTTGTCTCAATCCCTTAACCCCTTAAATCAAGAAGAAAGTTAAAGGCCTGCATTGTGTGTCTAATGAAACTCTAATTTAAGGAGTCAAAAGCCTTATTGAAGTTTATCTTTGATGCCTTTATTAAATTTAATCTTAATGATGCAATTCTTGCTTAAATTCTTTTTGTTGTAAATTTTGATCAATTCCTACATTATTAGCATATTGTCACTAATCAACATATTCTTGACAAAGGGAGGGATCATCAAATTTATCAATGATGATTCTTAATTTATCATATTGCATTTTAGAAATGACATTGTATATGATGTTGCAGCAAGAGATAGGTATAAAGTCCCTTAGGGAACTGGGGGATTAAACCTTGGGAATAATTGCAAAATAGGTTCTGATTAGTTCCTTCAGCATCTTCCCCTTGTTAAAAAATTCTAGAATCGCCTCTATGAGTATTCCTTTAGTAAGTGCCCACGTCTTTTAATACAAGAAGACATATAGTCCATCAGGACCTAACCCTTGTAAGGATGTGGGAATATCATAATTTCTTCACATCCATTTCACTGAAAGGTATGACAAGGACTTTAGCTTCTTAAGTGGAAATTGCTTTGCCAATATCAGGTTTTAATTAGGGAACTAAAGAAGTAGCATCAATGTTAGAGCCTAGAGTGTTTAAGAAATAAGAGAGAGCTTTATAGTGTATCACTTTTTAAAAATGCAACAATTCCCCCCTTGATCCCTTAGAGAGGCAATCTTGTTAACATTCTTCCTAGAAAGCATAGATTTGTGGAAAGGCCCTATGTCTTTGTCACCTTCTTACAACCATAACTTCCTGGATCTTTACTTAATAAGTGAAAGATTATTATTAACTGCTTAAGTGTAGTAAAGCATAATAAGCTTTTCTTATTCTTATAAAGATATATCACTTGAAGAGTTGTAAGGAGAGGTCTGAACTTTTTCTAGATTTTTCTTAGCTTTATGGACTGCTTGTAAGGTGTTAAACTTCTTTTTGTTCAAAGCTTTTAACTCATTTTTAACAAGCTCTAACTTTCTTAAACAAACATATAATGTATGCCTTTAGACAATTAAGCTCCTTAAAGCCATCCACCCTAATAAGAAAATTATTGAAACAAAAAGAGGAATTCCTTCTTTATGAAGAAAAGATGTTATGTACTAGAATATGAGAATGATCAGACAATAGGGAGTTATTAAAGCTAGCCTTACTTAGTGGGAAAGTCATCAACCAGAGATCATTAACTAGAGCTCTGTCTAGTATTTACCTCAAGTTCCATTCTCCTTTCTGCTTGTTATTCCAAGTAAAATAAATCCCCTCTATGCAAAGATCAATGACTTGAATATGGTTCACATAGTTCCTAAAGTCATTTGTGTAGTTTTTCAAACTAGCATTTCCTTTAGCTTTAAAGGTCTAAATAGAGATATTAAAGTCCCCAGTTAACATCTAACTCTAAGAGTCCTTTATGGAATCCTTAATTTCTTTCAATTTGTTCCAAAGTAATACGTGTTAGAAAGTTAAGTTAAAAGCATAGAAAAACATAATAAAGAGCCTAATTCTTACTTATTTGATTTGTATTTGCAAGTGAATAAGCTGATCCAAGATTTTAAATGAAGAATTTTCATTTTGTTTGGGTTATAGGTAACTATGATCCTCCTATTATGGTGTTTGTCAAGATTAGTGATAATACTCCGGTTACTCCTTAGGAAATTTAGATTGTGCTTGTTATGTTCCTTGATTTTAGATTCTAAAGGGCTTATCAAAAGAGGGTTTGTATCCTTGAAATAATCTAAACACATTTGTTGTTTATTAGGACAATTCAGCTCCCTAACATTCCATGTTAGGATGTTCATTTTGGAAAAGGATCCCCCATTGGAAGTTTAAATTACTTTCCTTTTCCCTAGTAGCTATTTATAAGGAGCATGAAATGTCTTGACATATATTTACTAGTTCTGTAACTTTGGTGGGAGCTAATGCAATAGTACAACTAGGAGAATGTTAAGATTTTGGAACAATAATGAGCTTCTCCTTGTGAGCATCATCCTAACTATGTGGTTCTATTAGAACTTCATTTGATGCAACCAAATGTGCTTGTAGGGGGTTTGACTAAGTACCTTCCCTGTATTGAATCTCATTGTCTTACTGCAAGTCTAGCCTTATGAGTTTAAAATACTTGCCAGTTTAGATCATCCTCCCAGTAGGCTTCTATACCTATTTCTTAATCTTGTTACTAAGTTTGCAAGTATAGGTGATTAACATTTCCATCTTCTATCAGATTGCAGTTTTCATATAGTCTCAGGAGTGGTATTTTGTTTGGAAAGTCCTCATCATCTTCAACAAGGACACACACCTAAGCATAGTTCATCCTCTTCAAGTTAGTTTAGTAGCCTCGTCCAAATATAATGGCTTTCTAACATAACTAGTAAGATGACTCAAACCTCTAGTGAACCAGTATTCCAATAATATGATGTATATTTAACCAAATGGGAATTTGTTTTTGCTTAATATCACGAGTGTTCATTCCTGATTTCCATGCTTAAAGAAATATATGCTTAAAAGTTAAAATGTCATGGTCCGAACTTTCATTACTTTTTATCCCAAGAATGATGAACTGAATTTGAAATAGAAAATATCCTCATCATTTAATAGAATCTCTAACAAATCAAAAGATTTCAAATGGAATTATACTTAGGAGTTAATAGCAAAAAGAGGGTTTATTGTCTAGAGAGTAGCCTAATAGGTTGATTCCCATTCTCTATTCCTTTGAAATGTCGATATTCAAAACCACTACAACCCTGCTAGCATCGAGTGAGCAGGAACATTGTTCGAGTTTGAGAAATAAGGAGCTATCACCAATGACTTGACTCTTAGGGTATGTTTGGTTGGGTAGCTATTAATGGAATATAATATAATGTAATATTATTCCATCATTTGAGAAGAGAGCTTATAATGGAATGCAATGGAATATGTTACAAGAGAAAGATTTCACATTATATCTCATTCTATCTTAAACAGTAAAAATAAGTTACCTTCGATTTAGAATGTTTAGAATGAAATGTAAAATGATAAACAACGTTTCACTATATTATATTATAAACTTTTCTTCCAAATAATATTTCACTATATTACATTATGAATTCTTTTATCTCTCTCAAATATTAATTTTTTAATATTACATTCATTTACATTCTATTCTATTTTAAATCATTTAATTATATTAAAAACCTTATAACCAATCAGATACAACCTTTAAGTTTTCCTGGATGGAGTAGGAGCTTGAATGGAAGAAAGGGGAGGAGTTTCACAAGCAAGACCTTTAGGAGGCAAAGCTAGGGAAGCAGTCTCTGGAAACAAAGATGGAAAGTGCAGGAGGACATGAGAGTGAGACTGAACATTTCCAAGAAAAAGGTAACAAGGACAAAAGAGAGGATGGAAGTTGAGCGGGACTTAAAGGCAGAGAAAGAAAAGTGGAAACTGGGGACAGACCACTGGAGGTTTAAGGTAACTTTCGTGAAAAGACAATGAACAATTTTAACTATTTATTTAAAAGTGGAGGAACGCTATGGAAATCTCCAGTAGCTTGTTGAAACATAAATAAATAGTAAAATATGCATATTTCCACATTATTTCTGCTTAAATAATTTCAAAATTAATACTGATCAATACAATCCGTTTTAAATATTTTAGGATTGCTTCACACTACAACTTATTCGGGAGTAAAAACCACACACCATAAGCTAAGTTGCAGTAGAAACTATATCCCATATAGCTCATCACACGTACAGTAAGCCCTAACAATTCGAAATTGAACCAATGTACAACTTCATGTCAGAAATTATGTTACCACTTTCCATAGAAGGATTACAATACGCCGAACCTACGGCACCAATGCGGCGCAGCTACAGGCCTTGTTTGGTGAAGAGCTTATTAGCTCTGTTTTAGCTTGTCAACTCACTTTAACTGATTGACTTTGAGAAAAAGCTTAAAAGCTTGTTTGGTAAAGAGCTGATTGGGTTGGCTGATTCAACTCAATCAGCTAATTTTCAACAAGCTCCTATTTGGAGCGTTTTACCCGCATTAGCTGATTTTTTTCAGCCAAATCTCCATATTGTCCTCGTTCTCACTTCTCAATTCTCAGTCTCCAGACTTCCAGAGTCTTCTCCCTTCTTTCATTGCTTTCGTTTTCTCTGCTTGTAATTTCATCTTTGAATGGAATCTACACTAAAAAGCTTGTAATTTACTCTACTTCATTATTGCACGCTAAAACTCTTTTGGGTTCTTTGGGTCATCACTGCTTTGGCGTAGGTAAATAATCATGTCAGTTAGGGTAACTTAAAGCAAACCATATAAGTAGTATATGTTAACTATATTAATTTATCATATTTACATGTTCATACTTATCTTAAAAATA
>JAOQMP010000210.1:7469960-7480680 GCA_027563575.1 Erythroxylum pedicellare
GTTATAAACTTAATTTTTGTAGAATTTAATATTTAAAATCTAAATTCTTATAAGAATATTGAATAAAATATTAAGATCTATAATATTCATACCCTTATAATTTTTTTAAAATCATGTCCTCATAAGTCATTTTACACATAAACAGCCAATATTAAACAGCTAATTTTATCAAATATTAAATGACAAACAATTAATATAATCAGCTAGTCAAATCAGCTGATAGAATCAGCTGATAGAATTAGTTATCAACTAATACAATCAATTAATTGTCAAACAGGGTGACAATCCCTGATCTCGGTAAGTTACACACGAAGGTGAAGGGTAACCAGTACATCCTACAAGTCATGAATAATCTTATCCTAATTCTAAGTGATGGTGGATATGAGAGTAGCATGCAGAAAGAAAACAGCTGGGATTTCTTTGTTTTCTTCTTTTCTTCTTTGTGGAGTGAAAAATAACAGCTGGAACTTCATAGCTGTACACCACCACCCACAAAATTTGCACTAATGCGCTGTTGCTTTGACACCGCAGCTTATTGGGAAGTAGAACTTAAGCCCATACACCGATACACCATAAGCTTATCGCACGTAAAATATGCCTCTTGACGACTTCGATTTAGTAATTTTAAATTGAATTACTGTGCAACTTCATGCTAGAATTGATGTTAAAAAACCGCCCTCCATTCAAGGATTACAATACGCCGCACCTACAGTCCCTGATCTCTGTAAGTTACACATGAAAGGGAAAGGGACTACAATAACCGTATACCCTAAATTACGATATTCATCTACCTAATGCTTTAAAATAAGTTTTTTGTATTCATCAAATGTAGTACAGACGATGGAAGCTGCTCCGAAGACGAAGAATAAGGGTCACAAATCTTTCTGAGCTCAGTGTACCTCTCCAAATCAAAATTTTGGAGCTTCATGAGCTGCCTCTGTTTGTCACTAAATCTGCTTTGGTAAAACCCTTCAAAGGACGGCTCTTTCGATGTCCTGAGAAAGAACGCATAGCCTGCCATGAAATACATTGATGTAACATAGAAGCAAATTGGCTCCATTATGTCCCAAGATAGCTCCCAAAAGGTTAGCCTCATGAACCCAAATGTTTGGACAACCAGAAATCCGAGGCCGCACCATAATTCTCGGCGAACCAAGGTCCTGGCTTTTTGGTCGATCTCAGCTTTCTGTTTCTCCATTTGTGTTAGCTCCTTTCTTCTCGGATCCTTCGGGTTGGTTACGGGTAATGGAATTAGACCTCCGATGACTTTCACTACCTGCAAGAAATGACACATTGGAAAGATTGTATGGTAAAGCAAAGCTCCATACAACTTGTGTAGTTGATAGATGAACAAAATGATGATCTACTAGTGGCCTCAGCGATAAAATGTCAGCATAGGAACTGGACCTGGACAGTTTAAAAGTGGAAATGAACAAAAACTTTATAAAAAAAACGTTTTTGATCAAAAAAAGGGACTTTCACGTGGACCCCAAAAACCAGCATAGGAACTGACATCCTTAACAACAATACGAAGAAGAGACATGAAAGACAAAAGACAGAAACTCTCAAGTCATAATGCTACCAACTTTCTACTACTGAAATTATCACGAAATTTACGCACCCTTCAACGCTCAAACAAATAAAACCAAAACCACTCCTAAACCGATTTGGTCAGATTCTCCTCTTTCTCCCACTCATTTCTACTTTTTATTTTTCGCCCTTGCCAAATCAAAAACCAGATAAGCTAATGAAGCTTTTGGAATCAAATAAAAACTCAGATTGGGTGGTAAGGCTTTAAAAATATGGACTAAAAAACATTCCACCAGAGGGTAATCAAATATAGATAATCTGGTCACTGTAGAAACCGAGTGGCCTTTTATGGTCCTTTAGATCTTGATCGAAACAACAAAGTTTCATTCTCCTGTCGAAAAACAAAGGAAAATAACCATAAAAAAACTTATCAGTTCTCGGTAAACCCCAAATCTAAAGAAAGAAAAAAACAAGTTTTTGAAGATTTTAATTTATCTGGTGTTTTGAAACCTAACTCTCACAGGACCATGCATGCTATTATTATTATCTCTGTAAAAAAAGATCAATAAGAGAGGCAAACAAATACAAGAATCATAAAAGCATTTAATTGCATTCAAATTGATTCCAAAAAATGTCGACTTTACCTTCTCAGGTTTGAGATACACAACGTCCCCGATAACGAGAACAGTTCCTGATTCGTCTAGCGTATTCGCCACCCCTTTTGCTTGCTCTGGATCTGAACAAACTTCGCCGATAGTTTGCACAAACTCCGAATAAGTTATCCAAGTTTTGTCCATCTGTCTCAATCTTGATTTCATCAACTCCAACTGCGCAACTCGCAGCAACTTCCTCGTGTCCTCTATCGTCAGCCCCTCCTTGTCCGCCTTCCAGGTTTCCGGAGGAAAGAATCGGTCCAGGCGGATCCGATCCTTCGTAACGTCGAAAGCTTTGAGTTTGTCCTTAAGCTTCTCGCCGATTTGCGTGGGCAGGAGCTCAGGCTGGAAAATAGCGTTCCTGTGGAACAATCGCCGGAACATCCCGTGGTCTCCGGGATCGGGAGAAATGCTGGCCTCGCTCGAACTCTTCTGGATGCGGGCCTTCACCGATGACGAAGTAATGCGGCAACTTGTGAGAGATTGGTTTGAAAATTTGGAGATTCTATAGAGACGCTCGGCAAGGTCTTTTTTTAACGGCATCGTTCCTAAGGAAGAGAAACCTCTCGGAGTTCCTATAACAATGAAAGCGTTTTGGTTTCGTGTATTGAATGTGGAATAACGATAGTTTTGGCGTCGTTTATATAGGTGGGCCAAGCAAGAAGAAGACGACGAGTAAATCAAAATAGCGCGATATTTACATATCCCAAGTCCCAACTAAATACAGAATGTATCCGCTACGGTTCCTCGCAATTGGGTATATTCGCTCCAACACCCCTCCACTTGCACCAATATCTCGAGAAATTGGGTTTTGAAAGAGTCGGTGCGTCCCGCCAGCTCACGAGGGATATTATCATGAGACTGGGACTAATCACCTTACACGTTGTTGGCTATGGATATGGACTGTAGATCAATACCGTCTGATGGGAGACCATGTCATTAATCAAACGGCATTAGACTTAGGAAGTTGGCAACCCAAAATTGACCCGTTTTAGAACAATTTATCTCAAAATTCAAATTAACAATTTCATACTTGTCATAAGCATGTTGAACACGTGGAAGAAAGAGAGGTGGAGTAGGACGAACAACGTTAGGTTAGGTAGCTCATTTAGAGGAGGCCTTTGGTTCACGCAAACGTGTCGCCACATATTGAATATATCCTAAAAAGATGTTGAAAATTACTTGAGATTTAATTTAACCAGAAACATAGGAGTTGGTACTCTTGTCTTCTATTTCTGAAACCTAATAAAACACTGTTCTATCTTAATCTTAACCTGTTTTCTAATTGATGCATATTCCTTAAAGAATTGAGCACATGATCATGTAAGAAATAAACATGACAGATGAGAATTCAAAATTTTATATTAAGAAATTTTTGTTTACACCATCTGTAGCAATCTTATAAGTGGATACCCGGAAAGAAATCCAATTTGATGTCTGATGTAGAAAGTAGATAAAATTCAAATGCACTTATATTATAATTTATCCAAATGGTAATAATTATAAAAAGCAGTGATCGCAAATAAAAGAAATTCAAGTATCTGATGCTTCCAACCTTGTTCAATAAATAAAACTGTCTCAGATAATGCCTAGCTAGTCCCTTCAACTTTGTCAATATGTAAATCCTGCTATTGAATGTTCATTGGTGAAGAGGGGGAGACAAAAGCTTATGCTGTATTATCAAACGTCAAAAAACTAGATCCTTGTTCGGATTTTCGTATTTTTTAACTTCGGTTCTTGTAAGGGCTCATAGGAATCCTTTCTAAGTCTGAAAATGCCTTATTCCCTTATTACTCAACTGTGAGGCTGAGACATGCTGCAAGTTGAAACGTAGCAGTGACTACTTATAGATGGGAGGAACCTGTTCTTAGTGAAGAATTATTGGGAATTTATCTGATCTAAAGTAGAATGAAATTGCAATGTCATGGCGCTTGTAACTGAAAGTCCTCCAATTAGCATATATTCTTGTGGAATTATTGGTCAATCATGTTATGGGTAGTACTAGTCTTGCTTATGCCACAAGTTGTATTCCATGTTTCATTTCTTGGGAGTAATTCAAGGCAATTGTTTCCCACAAATCTGGGATCTACTGATGTGGTTTTTGGTCAGTGATGATCTACCCATTTTAATTTGGCAGCTCGAAGTTGTCGGTAGCTGACGAACTTGACCCCATCCATGTTCACAGAAAAGAGATAAGTTACAAGAACAATATCGCGCAGGATTAGACGTTTCTGTAAAAAGAGATATGGAAGTTGTTGCTACGACGGCAAGCATCTATAGTTTTTAGTTAACCAAACTAACAGGTTCTTTTTATAAATTTCATGTGTACCTCTGAGTTGAATGTGGCTAGTGCTTTTCTTACAGTGCAATGTTGTTCCAGGTCCAGGTCCAAGTCCAAGTCCAGGTGTATTAAAAAGCAAGAAATGTTGCAAGGCAATTGCTGCATCTTTTGTATATTTTTAATGGATATGACAATAAAAGCTCATAAATAAATTAATCGCAAATAACTTAGGGAAGTGGATGGGTCTAAGGATAAGCATTAAAATTTTCCTCATCAGGACAGACGTGGATTTTTATGCATTTGAACTGGGAATCGTTAGCATAGCTTACTTGCACGAAGAGATGAAGATCCAGGCTGCCGTTAGCTACAAAAATTTGTTTGATATCTTCTAGTATCTCGTTCTCTCAGCACCTTAACTAAGACATGGAGTGGGCCAAATCCAGAGATTTCTTTTATAATGCAAGACATATCAAAATGCAAGCCATCGACAAGGCTTCAGTGGTCTTGGCTCCATATATAGGATGCTAGAGCAAAAATTGCTATTTGTATAGGAATTTTGTTATGCGCCCATGCTTGGGATCGAATCTAAGGACGATTTTCAGAAAAGTTAATCTCTTTCTCTTTATTTTAGTTGGTTCCCTTTCTTACACAACCTATTTTTGATCTACACAACCTATTTTTGGTGATAAAAAATTGGCAATACTTGTCAAAGACAAGGTTTGTCAAAATTGGTTAAATTATTCTACTCTTAAGTTAATTTTTATAATAACTTCTTACTTACTTTATTGCATAACGTAATAGCCTTATATAGACGAAAAAATACAAAAGTTCCACCTAAACTAGGACTTCTATTCAAGCTGTTTAACATAACTATAACATAACCTATTGCAGAAATACTAGGCAAATAGTAGACTTCTACTAAAAAATATACTCCTAATAAAACACTCATCCATATCATCACTCCCCTGTTCGACATCGAGCTTACCCTTAAGCTCGAAATCAAGTTATGCCAGTGATGGTTTGCAAAGATATCTCCTTTCTTCCTCCGAATCTACCACCTCAATCTAAAATAATCTCTTATATTTGTACCCCGCCGAATAAGACCAGTTGCAACTCAACCTCTTCCTTTTACTTTTAGTCATTATTGCTTTGATTAAGTGTCTTCCCATGGGGAGTGAAGTACTTGCTATATTGGAGGTTGTTGTTTTAGCCCATGAGTTTATCTTACTTCTTCAAAGTGTGGTTGCACTCACTCTAATTTTGTTACTACTACTATCTAGTTGTGTTTTAACAGCCTCTTATCCTTGGGTGTATTGCATCAGCATATATTTGCAATTTTCTTTCACATACTCTTGCTAAGTTCATTGTAGCTGCAAAATTAACAGGATATTGCATCTCCACTTCAATTCACAGCCCTTTTACCAACCTAGATGTGAATAGATATACTTGTAGGTCTCATGAAAACCATATGGTTCGAGCCAGCAGTGTTTGGAATTGGCGTTGATACTCTTCTATGCTCCCTGTTTGTTTGAGGTTTGCCAATTCTCCTACAAGGTTGTTATTAAGGTGAGGACTGAATCTCATATTGCAATGGCTTTTGAAAAAGTATCAATGCATCCCTAGTTCTTCTTGTTCAAGTTGAAAGAACCATAGTTGGGTCTCCCCTACTAAATGATCTTACCTCCTCCTCCTTCGCTATTAGTTGGCTTAGGAAAATATGCTCACACCTGTGAAGTCAAACCAACGGATCCATCAAGCCATTGTACGTTGAAAATTCTATCTTAGTATATTTAGGCACCGTTCTTATCCCGCTGCCCTATTGGTCCTCTCCTCCCATGGTGATGATGCCTGATACTCGCTCGATTTTACATAATCTCTGCATATTGAACCTTCAATTCTTTCTCCCCCATCTATAACACCTGTATCCTCTGATCCATCAGCCAATCTACCAAAGATTGCTCTGTAGTTGAATGGCCTATTTCGTCTATGAACTCCTGCTCTGATGCCAAATTATTATGAGCCTGTGTTTGGGATCAAATCCAAGGACAATTCTTGCGAAAGTTAATCTCTTTCTCCTTATTTACGTTGGTTCTCTTCTTTACAGAACTTATTTTTGATGATGAAAAACTGGCAACACTTGTCAAAGACAAGGTCAAGATTGAATTTAATTACTCTACTCTTAAGCTAATTTTTATGATAACTTCTTGCTTACTTTATTGCATAATGTAATAGCCTAATGTAGGCTAAGAAACACAAAAGTTCCACCTAAACTAGGACTCTTAAAAAGACTCCTATTCAAGCTGTTTTTATTAACATAACTATATCAAAAACTAGTGTAGAAATAATAGGGAAATAATAAGCTTCTACTAAAAATAAAATACTCCTCTAATAGACTCCTAATAAAACACTCGTCCATATCAAATTTGAATCAACAATTCTTCATAATTTAGTACTTGTCATCAGAGACATGGCCATGGACCAGTTCACATCGTCAATCTTGCTCCTGAGCTGTCCCTGCTCCAACTCACCATTAGCAAGTGCGATAAGCAGCTGGGGGAAATACTTCCAGGCCGATTCTTCTAATCATTGAATTCTACTCTCCTGTTAAGGTTTAATCAATACCATCTATACACGAATGGTGAATATGGAAACGTATAACTTCGACTTGTTCACATGAAATCCTTTGTGAAGTCCTTGGCCTTCAGTGGTCTATGATGGACTTACTTCAGGATTTAGCCTTCAACACCTCAACAACCCACATCTTGATTATGCAAAGGACCTACAACTAAGGGCTAGCAACTCTGCAGTACAGATCTCTGTCAATTAGCATACGTCAGAGATTTAGAGCTGGGAATTTTTTTAAAATCCTAGATACATTGCCACATGCCCTGAACTAAGGTCTTTAGCTGGGATAAGAGTCCCTATGATGAGACCTGAAATCAAATGCAAATCATCTTGAGAAATGAAAATCAACAGGTGACGCAGGGGTAGGAAGTGAAGATCCATGCTCATAGCATGCCAGGTCAAAAGAGAGGGCGATGCCGTGAATAGCAATTCTCTGATCTTGAGAGCTTTAGTCAGTTGGCAAACAGGCATATCTGAGTAGGAATCACAGAATTGACATACCACGAAGCTGCTGCTTCTCTGAGATGCTCTTCTGTGTAATTCATTAACCTCTGTCATGCTCCTTTTTAGTAAATAGCAATTAGTCCAGCCTTACGTGCAATTTAGCCAATATGTTTCCTTGAATAGCATAACTCAAAGACATTGACTACCCAAGGAATAGAAGGTCACAAATCTTTTGCTCCATTTGGGCACCATTCCTGTTATGATCATCAATTAGCAGGCTCTTTTTTTCTTTCCTGTAGTTTTCCGTTTCACCAACTCTACCAGCTCTTTCTAGACCGGCTAATATAAGGTTGTATGTTCCTAGTGAAGGGTGAATCCCGTTTTTCTTCATCATTTTGTAAACTTTAAGTGCTTTTTCCACACTACCAGTAGATATGTGCACACTAATTAAAGCAGTATAGGTAGCAGTACATTTGTGGTCATCAGGCAGTAAATTAAAAATCCTTCTAGCAAAAGTCGGTCTTCTAGCCCTTCCGAGTCTATAAATCAAAAGGGCACGCAAATATACTCCAAGAGAATGCCCAGCCGTAATCATTTCTTTGACTATATCAACCACGTTTTGAAATGTTTCCGATCGGATCAAAGAACCTATCAGAGCAAGAAAGGCAGTTCTCTCAAGGTCTATGCCCAGTTTTATGCTGTATTCAAAAGCTTTTAAAGCACCATCAGGTCTACAACGGCTACAATTAACCTGAATAATGGCCGACACTACCCAAGAATCTAATCTTATGTTCTTATCACTTACTCCATTAAGCAAACTGTCAACTGCAACAAGATTTTGTTTTTTCAAGAGAATCATAACCATTCCTGTGTCTATGGGAAAATCATCAGCAGCTCCTACAAACTCAGAGGCAACACCGTAACTGATAGATTCCGTAGCACAGTGAGGATTAACTTGCTTGATGAGGTTTTCACTCTCATTGGCACCTTCAAGAGTTTGAAGAGCTTCCAGAAAGACAGGGTAACGAAGAACAAGATCATTCTCTTTCATATACTGAAGTATTTGGGTCATTGCCCTTGTCTCACCTGCTTTGGCACATCTTTGTACCAAATTATTGCACGCGGCTTTATCAGGATGTACTCCTGCTTCTTGCATTTTGTTGAATATCTCAAGGGCTTCTGCGTACTTACCTGGACAAACATCATAGCAAGGTACAGAAAATATATGAGAATAAGGAGTAGACACCACTGAAATATTCAGAATGCATTATATAGCAATCCACAAGCATTAAGTTGACGAAGGATCAAAGGAACAAGAATACACAAAATTTTATCAAGCTCAATTAAGCTTTCTTCTATACCACATAATGATATAAGTCGAATACTATAACCACAGCGGTCCAACAGAAAATCATTTAGACCAAAAGCCACTGCAAAAATATGAGTATCGTTTTGGAATTGAAATTTTCTCTTATCATGATCTTGACAAGTAAAAACATTAATATTTACCACAATAGGGCGTAAAAACTCGCAAATAGAAGCATAAATTTGCCACTCCTCGATCCATAGTTGAACGGAGACTCAGCTAGGCCATACAACAAGCATTTAAAGAGCAGGCCAAGTTAACTTACCATCTACAACAAGATACTCCATAAGAACAGTATACGTGTAGCAATTGGGGGTAATCCCATAATCAAGCATCTCCTTATACACATTGGTAGCCTCCTTCACTCTCTTACTATCAAGCAAAAGTTTCAGATAAGCCGTGTAGGAAACAACAGTAGGATAACACCTTTCTTTCATTTCGTCCCAAATCCTCATCGCCCCCTCAACATCCCCAAAGCTCGAAATCCAATGCATAAGCGAAGTGTAAGTAACAGCGTCAATCTTTATTCCCTTGTCTTGCATTTGCTTAAACACATGTTTCATGGACGCAATCCTCCCAGCTTCTCCAAAAATGCCAAGCATTGTTGTGTAAGTGAACTGATCGTGCTTAAACCCTTTTAGCCCTGAAGCCCAATTGAAGAAAAGCCATGCCTTTTCCATTGGTGGGTGGGATTTGAGGACCTGGTTAACTGTATAAGAGTCCCACTTTATGCCCAAGCCTAAAAGCTGCTCTTTCGCGGAGTACCAAGTTGAAGATTTTAAGATTCTGTATATGTTAAAAACGGTGTTTCGCGTGTACACCTTTGGGTCATCTTTATGTTTCTTCGCCACTGATTTGGAGGAAAGTTTCGATCTTTTGGAGAATTGGTTGGTGGGTTTTCTGGGTTTGGAATGATGAAGTGAATGCACATGTTTGATAGAAAATTCCAAGCAACGAAATGGTAGGGCATTGTATAGGGATGATGGGATCAAGTAGTTGACGAGAAGCCTATTGAGACCATTGGAGTGAAACATAAACGGCGATACAATGGTCAAGTTACAGCCACTCAGGTGGGTTTTTGGCTCCTTTTTCGCTAGCGAGCATCGGTAGTGGTGGGGGTTTCAAGAGAGGGTTTTGTCAAAGTAGGCTTAAAGCCCGAAAGGCAAACATTACAACTTGACTACTTTTTAAAACGGCCCAGTTCGGGAAAACATGAGGTGAGATTATTCTGAAATTGTTATTCTTCAGATTAAAACCACATTTCTCATGGATATGATATTACTCAACTTTAGATTTGGTTACGCTCATGTCTGGACATTTAAACATGACTACGATGGATTGCAAACACAGCCAAAATAAAAAAAAACTACAATCTTGTGTGTATCTTTTACGTTTAATAAATATATTAGTAATAAGAATATACAAAAATAAATATTTAGAATGTGAAAATTAATTAATATGAAATTTTAAAAATATGAAATTTCTATATATTTTATACTGAAAAATATGTCTTACTTTTAATATTTGATATAATTATGAATAAATTTGAAGAACTTTTCTTAAAAAATAGGGAAAACAAATTTCTCTAATTTTTCTCTTATTTATTTTTCCAATACCAAAAAATGAAGGAGTTTTTTTAAAACTATCACTCTTCTCTTCATTTTCTTTTTACATTTGGTTTTCTTTTAACCCTTGTCTTCGTAAGAAAACCAACTGTGTATTGGTTTTCAAAACAAGGAAAAACTGTTCACACACATGACAACATTTCGTTTGGTTTTACCAAAGGCAAAGTCACGAAGTCTTCTTTGCCATTTTGGTTTT
>JAOQMP010000210.1:7493410-7505969 GCA_027563575.1 Erythroxylum pedicellare
GAAAGGAGAGGTAGGAGGGAGGGAGGGAAATTTTGAAAATTTTGCAAAAAAGTCCCCCAAATTTTTAAAATTTCCTATACCGACCGGTATTTTGAATACCGACCGGTACAGCCGAAATTGGCCGGTACCGACCGGTATTTTTCACCGGTACCACCTACACCCGTACTGGTACCGGTTTTTGACCGGAACGGTACGTACCGGCCGGTACGGTACGAAATCCTAAACCATGAGTGAGGCACAATCTACCCTAACATCTCCATCATTCTCTTCAATAACTGAAAACGTGAACAATGAGCTGGGCGTCATAGGAAAAATATTCAAAGGTGAACAAAGAATAGTATATTTACTGAATATTTAATTACACATATTATAAAACACCTTTGAGCTAAATATATAATATATGTAATTAGACCTCTGCATAAAACAATCAGAGTACAAACTATCAACTCTTATGACACTATTACCTTGGGGTGAATAGATCACTTGAGTAACAACTTTCCTCCATCTAATGCCTTTATTCACATCTCAAAATGTTATTTAAGGCAACACCTTTGGGCAGAATAACAAATATAAAATCAGAGACATCCCCTAACATGTAAGTAGAACAATTCAAAATATTAATTTAAAAGGCTCCTTTGATGACTACATCCTCATTAGCACTTAAAAAGTTCACAAATACAGGGAATACATTTTTATATTATCCTCACATTCTTTATAGGCATATGGTATGTGACAATGTAACATCAATAAATGCAAAAATCTGAATACACAGTCTCATTGTCACTCACTTATGTTGAAGACATTCTCTGAAAACTTCATTTGAGACTTTGGTAAAGGAAAAATCTTGGTAGAGTGACTATCGTTCATCATCAGACATTGAACCGACCACACGAGATACGAGAACCTCATATATCTCCCTTATGGCAAGTTTGTTGCACGAGAATTCACTTAAAAATGGCTTTATAGTCTCTCAATTCCTTTTCCGAGTAACTATCACAAGATCCCGAACATTAAACATGAGACCCGAGACACGAAAACTTAATTCCTTTTTATGAAGTAAAATTTTAATTTATTACTAATGTAATAATTCCAAAAAAATAGAAAAACTCACTTTATAAAATTTTCAGACCCGAAAACACCCCAGGATACTATCATAAGAAATATAAATTTTTTGTGTTTTTTTAAATACTGTAGAAAAATTTGTATGTCAACATGATGTCAACACTACGTCAGCACACTGTAGCACTAATGTCATCCGCTAATGCAAGCATGACGTCAACTGAGAGTGGAGTTTGAGATGTATGTGTTACACGCGCCTCCCAGCGATGTGCCTCGCGCCCGATGGTCTCCATCTGGTCTGCCGAAAAATGGCAATTTCTAGCAAGTTCTAGGCCGAGTTTTTAGACTCCCGGGCTCATTTTCACCCTATTTCCTAAAGTTATACACATGTATACTACTTTCATGCTATAAAAAGTGCGAAAAAACTGAGAAACAAAAGTTAAATCTCCGAAAACCTTACGGAGAGAAAACAAAAAAATCTTCGTTTTTAACCACCCGATCATGTCACCGATCTGATATCACATGTAATACGTAACGATACCTTAGTTATGTATCCCAAACTGAACGTTAAAGAGCAAGAAATGAAGAAATGTGAAAATATATAATTTCGGTCTCTATAACTTCAAACGAATTTTTTGAAGCCAAAATGAACGTGAATCCACCACCGTCTTCATGAAAACTACTCTCCAGAACTCGAATAAGGTCTTTTTACAGTTTTCTCAAAATATAAGCTCTCTTAACAGGTCAAAAAATTCTTATTCTTACGATTGATTATATAAGCAACTAGAGACCTTAACCTCTATATATAACTTTTATATTTAGCTTCCTCATCACAAGGTCGATATGAGTCTGGTCTACGAGATCTATTTTCTATCCGAACTTTAACTCATTAATTTAGATAATTTATTAAGTTACTTTATTATCTTTATCTTAATTATGTAAATTAACAAATAAGTTATTAAAAAACTAAATAAATACAATTAATTGTTGTAAAACTTTAAAAGAAAAGACAAATTTGTCCAACGCTAATCCGACTGCACTGACAACACCTGAAATTTCAACGGGGGTTCTCTGTTGCCTGTCGTTTTCCTCAGTACGTAAGGTCTCTGTTCCTCTTTAGTATCACGCGGATAAAGTGTCTCTGGCTCTGCACTTACATGGGTGTCATGTGATGCTTCCATAAACATTGTTAAAAAAACAGAAACTAAGGTTCTTAAGCTGTTAGGGAGATGAAGGTGTTCAATCTTTCAGCAAGAAATCAGGCCAAGATCGTTCTGCTGGTGGCAGTCATTATTTTGGTGCTAACGTTAACGGCAGCTAAACCTGGTATCGGCAGTGGGGGTGTGCGTGGCGGGGGTGGCAGCGGCAGGAGCGGTGGTGGAATAATAGCGAAGAGCAATGGTGGGAAAAGCTCGTCTTCTGCTGCAGTTGCATGGAGTGTTACTGCTTCCAACGTAAACTTCGTTGGACGTCTGCTGCTTAGTTTTGTCATTAGCTTTCTTGCTTAAGGAATAACTCTTATCTTAATCTTTAATTTCTCTTTCTCTAGTGTCTTGTAGTTTCAATTTTTCATTTGCAGACAGACACATTTGGTTGTAATCAGTTTGAACAATAATTTCTTCTTCTTCTTCGTGCACGTCTTTTCAATTAATGGAAGACAGGACACCCTTTGACCTCAATCCCAGGAGCAATGGGACAGCTTGCAAGACTACTGTGGTTTGATAACTCCAAGCCCCACCAACTTGGTCCGAAGATGCTCTTGTTCTGTAAGGTAAAATAGCACAGAATTGCCAGAAAAGCCACTCCAGCATCCAACCCACCGGATAAGATGTAGTTATGTCGAGCCCACCGGTTCTTGTACCTCTTGTAAACATTGAAGTCGAACACAATTCCTACAGTAATCCAGCATACGTAGTTCACAGCTCTGGCTGCTGGCATACCTCCTGCCCCAGATAATATGACAGGCACGTTAACGAGCTTGATCCACTTCTGCTCAGGGGAACATCCGAGAGAGAATCCACACCACAAACGGTGCAAGAAAACCTATGAGAAAGAAATAGTTCATCCCTGAATACATTCCTAGACGACCGCACATTCGCAAAGGTCCGACAAGCCCTGTGAAAAATACAATTTGAAATTTAGAATTTTGAGAGTTATCTTTAAAAATATTCTTTTATTCTACGATTATAATATATGGCTAAAATATATTTCTAAAATAATCATATAAATAAATAATGCTTATAGCACTAGATTTTTTTAAAAAATATTTAATAAATTAATGGGATAAAAAATTATTAGATATTTAAATAGTAGTTCTAAAGTAATCTTAAGATCCTTATAATTTAAATAGGAGCATATTATAATAGAGACGAAAATATCCCACACAAAGTGACATTATGATCTTGAATTGTTTCTTATTTATGATAATGTATTGAAAATATCATGTTTAAATAAGCTGTTAATTTTTGTAATTAAAACACATGATCTTGATTATAACACCCTTTTTAATTAATGCCAAAACAGGGAGAACAAAAATTATAATAAATGTTAGAAAAATAATTATGATAACCTTCCATATTTTTTGTACTTTTGGATATGAATATGAGTTCTTGTATCATAAAACGATGGATTTAGAGGATTAGGTAATGCAGATTTTACATAATACAGTTTTATGTCTTTGAACATGACTTCATTATTATGCTTTGTTAAATTTAAAAAAAAATCATAGTAAGATAAGAGGTTTAAGGTTGGATAAATATTGAACCAATTTTAAAAATTAAAAAATATGATTAAAAGAGATCATGCTTATCCATTTGAAGAGATTTATTAATAAATTAAATTATTTTAGTTTATAAAAATTAATTAATTTACAAATTAATTGATCGATTAATTAATAAACTGATCAGTTTTTAACAATAAAAGTTATTAAAATATATCAAATAAAAATTGACTTATTCAAGTTTTACAATTAAACCAATCGAGTTGGTTTAGATTTTTAATTATTGATGGTTTGCATGATTATTATGTTTTAGAATTTATCTCTCACACATAATAGGTTATGCTTATTTATTTATTTATCCTAAATCTCAAATAAAGTGGCTATTTTAACATGCATGCTATACTTTGGACACTTTTAATTATGTGTTTAAACTTAATTTTGACAAATCTTTTATGATTGATGTCTTTTAATTAAGAGTAGGAGTTTCATTTAAAATTTTTAAATATAATTTTTGTTGTTTTCTTTGTTTGACTGATTTTGACTAGTATTGGGATTGATAGACATGTTTAGGATTTGTTAGGTTTCAATTTTTTTAATAGGTGTAAATTTTGAGCAATCTTGTTTTAATTTTAGAATTTTTGAATATATTACTTTTAATTGTGATTAAATAATTTTAATTAAATATAAGCAACTTTCCATTATGATTAACTAAAAATTTTAAATTAAATTAATTTTCTTTTGCATCTAATTCTTCAAAACTAGATTTAAATAACTTTAAATTATGGTCAATTAGATTAAATTATGCAACAAAATATCCTTAATGTGTTTAATTAATTATAGTTAATTTTTAATAAAGAATAATTAACATTAGTTAAATTTGATTAGATTTTAGTTCAATTGTAATCTTATTTAATTAGGCTTTAATCTTGAGGTTGAAATAAATAGGTTTAATTTGAGATAAAATAGTCAAAATTGAAAAGTTAAAGACTTGGGAAGATAACATAATAATGAAATTGGAAATGGTTCCCTCGACCTAAAATTATACGTTCAAGATTAGACGATTGAGTTTAAGTAGTTCGAATGTTCGATTAAATTTATTTTTTATTTTAAAAATTAAAATAATGTAATTTTGTTAAAATTTTAAATTTTGTATTAGGCAATTCAAATTATTGAAGTTAAAAAAAATTCAAAATTGATTAAAACTGAATGAACTTAGGTCAGGTTTGTTAACCTGAGGTCGGGTCACACCGAGTCGGAACAATTTTTGCCATTACTAAAACGGATTGTCGTTTTTGAGTACTCAAAGCTATGTCGTTTCAATAAATAATAAAAATAGTAAACAATATGAAATACAAAAAAAATTGAAGATTTTTAAGACCAAGGGTACGATGGTCATTAAGGAGCCAATGGGTGGGGCGGGAAAGCTGCACTTGTCACTTCGGTGCCACACTGAGCCACCGTCACCACCTTTCTCTCTGGCTTTACGGTTCTCTCTAGCGCTTCAAAGGTCTGTGCTTTTCCAACTAAAATTGAAAGATGTGAATAATACGAGTTTCTTCTTATTGTTTCTACTTTCCCGACTTCATCTCGATTTCTCCTTCATATTCGATTCTTAATGCTTGAACTCATGTTTTCAGGAGTTCTTTCATGAACATCTAGGCCACTTGCTGTCATTTTTCTTCTTTTTTTTCTTCATAATTTTGATGAACTGGGTCTCAAGATATGGCATTGAGATTAGCCTGTAGTTCCTAAGATTTAAGATTACACCTGTAGTTTTTCATAACCAGTCCAAATTTTCTTGCATGTTTTTTTTAATCATTCTGTCTTACCCTCGTGTGGTTTTTTTTTTTTTCATTATGTATGTGTTTTAGGTACAAAGCAAGTTGAAATTTGTGTTATGCTTATGGTGTTGTCTTAAAATTGTAGTTATTAAAATAATTTCTCCCCAGGAGGAAAACTGTGTAGAGTCAGTTCTCGCAGCCCAACTCCTTCTCATGGCAGAAGGTTAGGTTTGGGCCGTACCAAAGATAAAGTTTGCAACTTCATTTTCGTCTCTGAGAAAACTTAGTTATGCATGTTATCGATTTGATTTTTCTTATACGTTAAATTTTCTTTGTTTGATTACACAGCCACGTTTCACAAAATCTTGCTTTTATCTGATTTGGGAATTTTTGGGTTCAAGATTTTGCTTCCTGTTTGTTTCATTCTGTGGAATATAGGTACCTTGAGTAAGTTGGGATCTATCTTAGGGATTTCATGTCATACGTTCGATTGTGAATTGTTGTGAAGAGGGTTTTAGGATTTCAAGTTTAGTTTTCTGATGGCGGATTTTAATGGCAAAGTAAAATCATGTATAATTTCATAGGATCTGTCAAAAGGAATATGTGCTTTCTTCTTGATTATATTTTCGGCATGGACTTAGGCCCAGCTGGCAGAATGGATAGAAAAAAATAATCTTTATGGGTCCTGATTTGCTTACATGGTGTTTGATTGTCGATTTGTTTCCTGTTTGTTAGTTCCTGCGTTCTGATGGTTTGCTGATGCATGGGATCTCTGCTTGGAATTGCTTTAGTTATGTTTGGTTTACAGTGGATCTTTGGTTTTAGGAACTATGATTCGGTTATTTAAAGTAAAGGAGAAGCAGAAGCAACTTGCAGAGAATGCTAATGGAGGGCCACCGATGAAAAAGCAATCAGCTGGAGAGTTGCGTCTTCATAAGGGTTTGTTTCTTGCTTTTGACAATTGAGTACTTTATGTGACGATTTCAAAGTTCAGGTGTTTTCTTTCCCTTTTCCTTTATGGTGCTCTATGCGTACTTTATTATGAATTGGAATGAAATGGATAATTATGCGGGAGGATCAAATTCATGTCAATATCGCTCATTCTAGTGGATAGATCTGATATGAAGATCTTATCGAGCACCTTTCAAAGTATGGTAATGAAAATACCAAGTTTTGTGTTTGGTTGTATTAACCATTAAGTGAACAAAAATCTTAACGCTAGTTCCCTCAAAGGCGAGCAAATAGTTGGCATCTGTATTACTCTCATAACTTTCTTAATTTTTAGCCAAAAAACCGGGTAATTGTTGCAATCTTTTTCCTTTTATTAAATTAAAGGAAATCAATGATGAGTATGTGTATCAACTTTAACGATTGTACTTGTTTTGGTCCCTTGGCTATGTGGTTCACAAAAATTGCATCCGATATATATTATGCTATCTGCAAATTGTTTTCACATGGATTTATAATATTACTACTGTCTCCTTGCAGATATTTCTGAGCTGAACCTACCAAAATCATGCACCATATCATTCCCCAATGGAAAGGATGATCTCATGAATTTCGAAGTTTCAATCCGACCAGATGAAGGATATTATTTGTAAGGATTTTTTTTTCCTTAGCATCATATCTCTTGGATATCAAGTATTTATGATAGCTCATGTAAACACAGTTATTTAACCAGATTCTTGAATTTTTTATTACAGAAATGGTATATTCATCTTTTCTTTCCAAGTTTCACCCATTTATCCGCATGAAGCACCAAAAGTTAAATGCAAGACTAAGGTAGCATAGAAATTAATTGTAGTAAATATTTTCGGTAACCTTTTTGCTTCATGACATTATGGCTTGGATATTAAGATGTCTTGTACGATTCATATTCGGCTTGCAGGTTTACCATCCAAATATTGATTTGGAAGGAAATGTCTGCCTCAACATCTTGCGAGAAGATTGGAAACCTGTCCTTAACATAAACACTGTGATTTATGGATTGTTTCATCTTTTTACGGTATTCTTCAATGTGTTTTCCATTTCATCTATGTGAATAATCTGGAATGTGGTTTTGATACTACTGGTGTCAAATTCTCGTGCAGGAACCGAATTTTGAGGATCCTCTTAACCATGATGCGGCTGCCGTGTTGAGGGATAACCCAAAGATGTTTGAGTCCAATGTTAGAAGAGCAATGGCTGGAGGATACGTCGGACAAACCTATTTTTCTCGGTGTATGTAGCTTCCTTTGGTGGCACAAAGTGCCAACTCACCATATGTTAGCAAAGCTTCCGTGCACATGGTTGTAAACTTGTCTGCAAATTTCATTCGGTGGTCTTTCTATTTTGTGGGTGGACCTGGGGCATTAGTTCCTGGCAGGCCATTCCACTGAAACAGCGACAATATGGATTGTTGTAACTCTCTCAAAATGCAATTTTTATGTTGACTTCATTTGTTGTGGAACAAAGGTGGATAGGCTTTAGCATGGCGTAGACGGTATCCTCCATCTCTCTCTGCCCCATCTGCATATGAATTTGTATAGTTTTGCAGCGTGAAAATTCATCCTGTCTCGGTTCTTACAAAAGAAGTTAGAAGTTTTTAAGTAAATGAAGCTTTATTATCCGTCTTCCCTTTTCTGGTACCGTCGTCGATTGGAAGACTGCTGCGCTTGACACGACAGAACCTAGTTTGACACACAACATCACAATTCTTTTCTTTGCACCCATCGAGATGGGAAGGTACTACTCCTTCCTGTCCATCAAGTCCTTGATGCTAAACATCACGATTCTTTGAAAACTGCACATCTACACTTTGCTTCGACTGCTCCATCTTCAATTCCTTGGAATCATCAAGCTGGATAAATATATTCCTTAAATGCGATGCTGGAGCCATTGTTGATGATAATGTAGGATGCAGGTTTGGAACGTTCAGACGTTGCTAAATGTATTTTGCGTTAGCAAACTCTGTTAAAGAATCGATAGACTTGGTCATAGATAAACATTTTCGCTGAGAGAAGTCCAATGAGCAGAGCAGCAAAAGACGTGAATGATCAAATGCATAAATCAGTATCTGATGCTTCAGCAAAGCTCACCCCTTTGTCCACTATAAAGATTGTCAGAGACTAGTGCACCGAGTTGGCCAAGAGTTGAGCCAACCACATACTTCTACAAGCATAAAAACTCAACATAGCTACTATTCATTCATTTTCCTATCACAGGATTTGCGGAACTCTTCACGAAATGCCGTGTCCCTTTGTTCAAGACCTCCAATGTCAACTTGTTAAGCACTTTAAAAGATGCGGAGTTGGCTTCACGTCTGTAGATCGCATTCACTATTTGATTTATTGAATTCTTCTGAAATCCAACCGACTCAAAATCTTCATAGAAAGTTTTGCTTAAGGGCGCTTCAAGGTTAAAAAAAAAACACACACTTTTCCGGTGCTGGAGCTTGAAATCTTGGGATCTTAAGGTTACGAAAGCATACATAATTTCTGAAAAGACTCCGCATCCCAGGTGTTTTCGCTGTACTGTCAATGCCCTGCTTAAGAGTCGAACATAGTATCTGGCTTCTGATACTAAAGCCGAAAGCAGCAAAAGCGCAGTCAATTGTCATTGTTTGATACTTCAGCAAATACTGGGCCGTTCCATATTATAGTTAGGCCCATCATGAAAAGGGTGACGGCAAATGTGAAATAGCTGCTTACTGACTGTGGAATAGGTTTTGATGAGGAACCGAGAGAACGGGATGCCCATGAGGCACTGAATTGTGCAGACATGATGCGTCCACAGTGAGGATACATGCATGCTGTTCTATTTCCCATCAATCGATAAGGCTTCTCACATGGTCATTGCAAGAAGTCACAACTGATTAAGAAATCATATACAAGAGATGATTTACCAAAAAAAATAAGCATATTAAATGAGAAGAAATTATAAATTATTAAAAATTGTGTAGAATTACAAATTTTGAGATTCTATTTAGACGAAAGCAAAAGTTAATAAGTAATTTTTGTTCTTGATACAATTTTTTTTGTACGAAGCTCGTTTGTACAATCAAAGATTACAACCCAAAAATAAGAACTTTTGTATAGAATGGCAGATTGGTGAGGAGCAGCATCATAGAAGCAGTGTACGTTCTCCCCAAACGGGATTGGAGCATTTGGTTTCTTTTAGGATATTTCAATCTTGTGCCATTTAATTTTGTTCACATATTTATTTATGTTTTATAAATATGTGGATAAGATTTAATAAAATAAAGTATAAACTAGTTAACTGAAATAGAAGATTTATTCCCCTAATAGCGGACAATGTCTCCTTCTCTAGCTCATATACTTCTTCGGTAGCAACATCTCCTTTCTTAATGACTGTCTATCTTGAAATAGGATGACAGACTAAGTATTGTTTTACTAACGTCGACTATGACTAGGCTTGGCAATTTTGCCTGACCCGACTTGATTTTGACCCTGTTGACTAGGCACAGGTCTGATCGGGGTGACCCGTGACCTGATCAAAACAACAAAAACAATGTCATTTTATAAATTTTTTATAAAAAATTAAGGATGAGCCAAGTCGGGCCGCTGCCCTACTTGCGGGCCATCCAATGAGGGGTCAAGAGCGGCCGGATTCGTTGACACCCCAAATTGGGTTTAAATGAATTTTGATATAGAATTATAAAATTAAAATTGATTAGTTCAATGTTAATTAGAAATAAAGTTTGAATTAAATTTAAATCAATATATTCATAAGTTGAATACTATAAATGAGTTTCTAATTAAACAATACATATAATTAGAAATAAGTTTCTAATTAAATTAAAATTATTAGTGTAATAATAAATTAGAAATAAATTTTTAATTAAAATAATTAATTAAATCAATCATTAAGTTCAATGATTCAAAAAGAATCATTTTGATAGTGAACAATTTTGGGTTTGACTGACTGCTTAGATCTTGAACTTGAATAAATGAATGTTAAAACAACTTTTTTTGTATGGAGATTTAGAAGAGGAGATATAGATAGAGTATTCAAAAAGCTTCAAAGCTAAAGATAAGAAGAATCCAGGATACAAGTTGAAGAAAAGTTTATATGGGTTGAAACAAGTTTCAAGGTAGTGGTATTGAAAGTTCAATTCCTTTATGATGGTTATGGTTACAATCGAACGTACGTCGATGCTTTTGTGTATTTCAAGAAATTTACAGGTGGGAACTTAGTCATTCTTTTATATATTGATGATATGCTGATTGTAGGTCGGGATGATGGAAGAATCCACAAGTTGAAAGAGGATTACAAAGTAAATTTTAGGCATTGAGATAACTCGTAATAGGAAGAGTAGGACATTGTGATTGTCACAAGAAAGGTATATTGAATGAGTGTTAGAAAGGTTTAATATAAAGCATGTCAAGCCAGTTAACATGTCACTGACACCTCGCTTTCATTTGAGCATATATGCATGTCCCTCAACAAGGAGAAAGATGGTATGTCTTCTATTCTATACTCATTTGCAGTAGGGTCTTTGATGTATGCTATAGTGTGTACAAGGCTAGATATTACACATATTATTAGGTTATTGAGAAGATTCTTGTCTAATTCAGGAAAGTTTCACTGGAAAGCAGTGAAATGAATTTTAAGCTACTTAAAAGGTACTTCAAAGTGGAGTTTGTGTTTTAGTGATGATGAGTCAATTCTAGAATGTTATATGGATATAAATATGATTGAAGATCTTGACGGAAGAAAATCCACGTCAAGTTTCCTGTTCAAGTTTGCATGATAAATCATTTTATGGCAATCTAAATTACAAAAGTTTGTAGCTTTATCTATGACTGAAACAGAGTATATAGGTACAGTAAAAGCTAGTAAGGAGGTGTTTTGGTTGGAAAAGATTCCTTTAAAAGTTGGATGTGAACCAAGAATACTATGTAATATTTTGTGATAGTTAAAGTGTTATTGACTTGAGCAAAAATACTACGTATCATTTTTGCACAAAGTACATAGATGTCAAATATTATTGATTGAGGTTTGTGATTAAGGAGCAATAATTGATATTGAAAAAGGTTCATACAGACTTCAATGGTGCTGATATGTAGACTAAAGTAGCCCTCGGAAGTAAGTATGAGCTTTATACTAAGCTTACCGAGATATCTCTCAAGTAGTTATTGAAGCATAACATGTCTTTCCCATAATTGGGCTGGAGGAGGAGCTTGTTGAGTGTTCAACCCTACCTTGAGACTTTTGGTAATCATTGATGCTCTTATAGTTTATAGGAATGACGAACAAGTGAAGACAAGACGAATAATAGTTTGATGAAACTCTTCTATGGGAGACACGACAGTGTAGGGTGCTACATGTCTGTGACCTTCACTTACACATCTGTGTGGATCAATTGTGTAAATCTTTGCAATCATATGAAAAAGGATGTGAAGGGTGAAGACATCTGTGGTTGTGTACATACCATTGTTCATGAAATAAACGGTCATTTCTCTATAACTGTGTACATTGGAAAAGACACAGTTACTAACATGGTCGTATAGGTACAAAAAATCTATTTCGGATATAAAAGAAAAAAAGACATAGGTTGAATCATTAAATGGCGAACAAAACACCAAAAGGGGAAGACAAAAATAAAAAGAGAGCAAACACTATAAGATTCTAATCTTTTTTATTAATTTTTAGATTAGTTTGAAAATGACATATCAACTCAAAGTTTCAATTTTGAAATTTTGTGAGAAAATTTGTAATTGTGGAGAAGATATTAAACTTTGTAAATTTACCATTTGGTTTGACCCGTAGTTTATTCTCTACACTGGAATGTTTTTCATGTAAACCTCAATATTTGATTCTTTATTAAGTTTTCATTTTCGTATGATTAAAATTTTCATTTTCATATGATTAAATTAGAACACGTGTTGTATTTTGGAGAATTGTGTTTTTTTTGGTCTCCTAATAAATTTACGCTTTCCAAAGCTGACTATATGATCGTAACTTTGATGTTTGCTCGAAGGGAATGACAATCCTATTC
>JAOQMP010000210.1:7516336-7528237 GCA_027563575.1 Erythroxylum pedicellare
AGAGTCTCATTTTTTGTTCATCTTCTTCTAAGAAAATCTCCTCCAAACATTTCTTCTCCTTTCCCACCAAAGGATTTAGTTAACCTAGTTGTCCTCGAAGAACAAGAGGTAAATCAAATTGACTAAGGATACAACAACAAGGAGAAGATAGATTGCTAAAGGAAAAGGTTCAAAAGCAAAGGATTTGGGTACAAGAAGAAGGAGAGGATAACGCAACGAGGATTTAAAGCTGTAGCAAAGGAGTTGGTAATACTCTTCATCTTGTTTATGTTTTTATTATCCTTATTCCATATCATGTATGGATTGGCATGATGACTTGGATTTGTTGCTTCCGCTAGAAAAATGATTTCTTAAAAGTTTTGAAATCTACTGTTTCTCTAAATATAACATGCTTTCTTTATCCGATCCAACAATTTCATATTTAGATATAATAATCATTGTGGTGGTTGCATCACTCCAGCCTATATACCATCGTAAGGGTTTATTATGCAAAGAATTGTTATGCCAATTATGTGAATTTCTTATATTAATACTAAGTTTGAATTAATCACATTGAATTCCAAATCTTTATGTTTGAATTAATCACCTACAAGTTCATTTCCAAAATATGATGCTAAATAAGCATTATGGTACGTGACATTGTTTACACCTGTGAATCGAGAAAGGGGCTTCTTTTTGTGACTCCTAGGCTCGTGAAATTTTTCACTGATAAGCCTTATGGGAGTTGCATCATGGGTTTCTGCCTATATTCATTCTAGGGTTTTATTATCCAAATAATTGTCATGTAAATTATGTGAATTTCTTATATTAATACTAAGTTTGAATTAATCATATTCAAGTTCAAGTCTTAATGTTTCAATTAATCACCTACAAGCTCATTTCGAAAGTTTGATTTTAAACAAGTACTATATGGTATATGGCATTGTTAGACCAAATGAATTGAGAAAGCAAGTTCTCGTTATGACTCTTATGCTCATGGAAATTTTCACCGATAAGCCTCATGAGAGTTGCTTCATAGGTTTCTAATCTGTATACCATCCTATGGGTTTAGTATGCAAAGAATTGTCATGTCAATAACGTGAATTTCTTATGTTAATACTAAGTTTGAATTAATAACATTAAAGTTCAAGTCTTTATGTTTCAATTTAAACAATGCCCAAACATAAATACTTAGATTATTAATCCTTGTCCTAAAAACTAGTCAATCATTGCTAGAGGTAAAATTGCAAAGAATAACACAAAATTGATCACATTGTAGACATCACTTAGTTGAATGACTTATCTTGTTAGACAGACAATCACAAACTACAAAGAAGAAAAATGACATTGGACAACTATAGGTATAGATATGTATGCATTTTAAGTTGTGTATTGCACAATTTGTTTTCCTTCTACTAATGTTTTCATATCCTACAACTTATAACCATTTTTTTCAATATAATATATAGACAAAGATAACATACAAATTTTTTGCAAGATCATAAGCGTTATTATGAAAAAAACATTATTATGGAAAACCATTATTATATATAAAGACAACAATTAATTTTATTAATGAGACTATGTCTAAATCTTCACATTATCATATTGCATTTTTTAAATGTAGACAACATAATATACGCGCCCATCTATCATCGTATAATTCTTGAGAAAAAGGAAATTCATGTATGGATTACATTCTAACCTAGAGGGTATAATACTCGAGGCAAAAATAGGCACAATTTTTATACAAGGTCATCTCAAAAGAACTTACGACCTCCTTCTCATTCATATAGGCCTTTTTATCTTTAAAATGGTATGAATCAAACTCACAATCATTATAGGTCTCTTTATAAGCATAACAACATGAAACTTGCTCCCATTTTATATCAATCCTTATGAGAACAAAAAAGCATCAGATTTTCTCTAAATCACTATAGGTCATATTTTCATGAAAAGAGTATATCATATGGGTGGAAAGAAAAATTAAGAACTAATCTCCAAGGACCATGTTTGTGCAGGCACCTACAATTAATTTTTTTAATCTAGTAGGACCAATTATCGACGCTCTTCAACACAGAACACGACCTACAAGAAAGAAAATAAAGAATTAGCTAGTTCAATGGATATATTACAACCAAGCTCTCTTTTTTACATTGCTTCTTTTATATATTTTTCCATTTTCCCTATACTTATTTCATTGCATCTCATTTATAAAACATAAAAATACAAGTAAAAACATCAATCATTATGAATTAAATAGAAAATATTAATTTTCTTTTTAGGCTTAAGGTTACTTAGGAAAGATTACATAGAAAGAGCTTGACTTTTAAATTAGGCTAAAAAAGGAGGGACTAATATATTAATGTCTAAAAGGGCTACAATTTGGCTTAAAATCAAATACTAGGTGACTTTATCTTTTTAATGTTTGTGTGCATCTTATATATATATATATTCTCAAATAGATGAAATTAAAGTTCTAGGAATTCATAATTAAAGAACGTATCCATATAAGAAAAGAAAATTTTCATCAATGCTTAAATCTTTATTGGATCACTCATGTCCTTTACTTAACAAATTCAGTTTTATAAAATAGTATCTTTGCATAAAACATTAAGATATTCAAACTAAAATTGATATATGCATAAAGCAATATCTTTATCGGCTATTCAAATTTTCAAAAAGAGTATAGATGTTATAATCCTCTAACTCTAAAACTACATATAACTAAAAGTAATTGAAAAGTTAATTTAAAATAGAAAAAACTTTTTGATAACATCCATAGAATCTTTGTTCATCCAAAAAATGAGTCAAAATCATTATTAAATACATACTTGCCTATGTTAATACCATTAAGTGAAATAATCATATATGAGTTTTCATATGGTAAGTTTGTTGAATGTGTAGAAGTCATGAGCATGAAAAATAAGAAAGAAACTTATTAGTATGCCTTTTGGTTAAAAACTCTTAAATAAATGTATGATTAAGAATGCAAAATTTAAATGTGATATGCATGACATGATATAATCTAAGAGTGTGGTTGTTTCCAATGACAATGGGTATGATTTATTTCATGAAAATAAGACATTCAAGAAGAATATCAATGGACTCAAAAAGTATTTTTCTAGATTCAATATAGGTAGTGAAAAATTGAATAGAATACTTAGAGCACTAAAGAGTTCTAATGATAAATTGGTTTCAGTTATTAAAGGCACCCTTTAACAACAAGACTGTCTTTGTAAAGGGAAAGCACTCATATGATGAGCCTATGGCTACATATGTATAAATATCACATGCTCATCCAACATTCTATTTCATATTAAAAGGAGAAATTTCTTGTATTCGTATATTTTTCATATTTTAAATATAAACATCAAGTCTTTAAAGGCAAGAATAACTAGAAGTCATATATAAAGACATAAAAAGGCATGCAACAATCATAATATAGACCTCATTTATAACAATAGATTACTAAATATGTTCGAACATATTATAATCCTAAATTCAATTATAATGGTATAACATAAGCTCATAATTATTATAGTCCACCATATAAGTATTTGACATACATTCAAAATTCTCATTGGTCCCAATTTTATGAAAGAACATATGATATGACAATTCATATGATATGCCTTGTCATCACAAAATGAGAGCTCGTAATTCTCCATATATCCAGAGGAGAATTTCATATCACACATATCATTTATCAATACCTAAAAATGCATATAATCATATTCTTTTAAATCTTTCTCATATGGCACAAACACTTTCAATATTTATCATATGAGATATAATTTTTTTGGTGATTATGGTCATATAAAAATAAATTATTTTTTAAGAAAATTCTTGTAACATCTCGTCACCCATGTTAGGGCTAGAATTGTGATTTTTAGGAAACTTCTGTCAAATTAAGAAAATGCACATTATGCCTGAGTTAATTGGGACATGTACATCTTTGCACATTCATATGACTGTATATGCATTCATTGACATTTTCTGGGTATGATTGAAAAGAGTTGTGATTTTTGGAAAAATTGAGAATTTGCAATTTAACTATTTTGGAAACCTTGTTGATTAGTGGAAGTGTATGTTTGTGAATTTAAGTGAAATTAGGATTTATTTCAGAATTTATAGAGTATTATGGAAAATAGAAGAAAAAAGAAAAAGAAGATTTGGAGATAGTTGGGTTGCAAGGATATAATTAATAGAGTTAGTTTCAAAAGAAACTTAGTTAGAGCTAGACCTTAGGAAAAGTGACAAGTGTAAAGTTGCCTTTATTATTTGTCAGAAGTAAGTTTGGGTTATCCGAGAGCTAAAAAGGGGTTTGTTCTTTTCCTAGGTTCTTTCTTTGTTATCATCTTCTCCGAATTTCTTCCTATACACAGAGTTTTCCATCAAACTCCTTCTGAAAGTTAACTTTACCTTTTCATATCCCTCACCACTTTTTCTACTACTAAGTGTTTCTTTTACCTTAAGAGAGAAACCAGAAGTTGGTTAGTGTTCATAATGGTTTACGTAATTTTGTATGAAGTTAGGGCTTGAAGATAGTTGAAGCTTTTAGAGTCTTTAACAAGTAAGTAGTGAATATAATTGTTAGAGTTGTAGATTTTTGAAATAAAGTTGATAAATTTATTGTCAGTGCATCATCATGGCATTTACGTATATTTATAGTCTTGAACACTATGTTAAGGGGATGAAAATTGTGAATATGGTGTTATTTAGTTTTTGATGGATTGTTAGTAATTAGATGTTATGGAAATGGTTTTTGGAGTTGAAGTAGCAATGAAATGATGTATAGGATTAGTGTAGAGAGTTAGATATGGAAAGGTGATAGGCTCCGTCTCTTCACTATGCAAGTATGAATATATAAGTGTTTATACGTGAGTTGATGAAAACTTAGTGATATTCAAGAAAAAGGTTTTTGAGTCCAGGAGTGTAAAGACGTATCGTTTGTAAAGACATATCATTTGTGATGACTTCATATTATCTGTGATGATATCATTTGTCTTAAGAGATGCATCATCTGTGATGACGTCATATCGTCGGTAATGATGTCATTCGTCTTAAGAGATGCATTGTCTGAAAAGACTTATCGTCTGTAAAGACGTATCGTCTGTCATAACGTTATATCGTCTGTGATGACGTCATTCATCTTAAGAGATGCATCGTCTGTGATGACGTCATTCATCTTAAGAGTTGTATCGTCTATAAATACGCTTCGTCTAAAGACTTGTATCATCTTAGGTTAACTTTTACTTCGTCTTAAATTGACCATCTGTATCGTCTTAGGTTAACTTTTGCTTCGTCTTAAGTTGACCATCTATATCGTCTTAGGTTGACTTTTGCTTCGTCTTAAGTTAACCATCTATATCATCTTAGGTCTTAAGTTGACCATCTGATTCGTCTGCTTTTCAATTCGTCTGCTCTTTACATTCATCTGTTTTTCTGAATCGTCTGCTCTTTCCATTCGTCTACTTTTTTGAATCGTTTGCTTCCTATTCGTCTGCTTTTGAATTCGTTTACTTTTTTGAATTGTCCGCTTTTGCATTCGTCTGCTATCTGTTTCGTCTTACGTGGACAGAACCTTGATTGATTCTTTTAGCCATAACTTTGTTGTCTAACCTCTAAATGGCCTGATTTTTAAAGCGTTGGATTCATAACACATTTATCTATCTCTCTCTATAGAAATTATAGCTTGTGGTTTTGACTTAAAAAAGATTGATCTAATCAAAGTAAGGGTATCAGTTGGAAGAGCATGAATTGGTTACTTTATTGAACATGTTCTTGTATTTTGATGATATGTCGATCTGTAGGATTTCTAATGAGATGATTTTTAATTTGGATTAAACTAAAGATATATGCCTACAAATTGTCTTAAGAAGTTGAATTGTGAATTTAATGGTTTTAGTGAGGTAGAAACCTAAGTATTAATTATACTGAGATGAGTTTTGATTTTGAGAATAATCTTGTGATGAGATTGATTTTAAAATACCCGGGGTTATCATGAGCATGCATTGTACATATTTCATTTCATACATGTACATTATTAAACACTTATGATTTTACAAAATGTGATTTTGTGTATGTTAATTGATATAGAGGAGCAATTGGAATGTTAACCTCCAGACATTGCCAGAACTTCCAGGCATTAGCTTCGGGAGTAACCTGTAAGTAACCAAGATAGTCTCACTTAATTACTTGATTGCTTAATTTATGTTTTGAATGATAATTGAATGTGTTTAATTGTGAATTCCAAACAGAAGGTCCGATGAATGTGAATGTGGATTGAGATATTAAAGTGCTATTTGAATGTGAATGTGAAGACTTAAGTGCTTTATAATGTGAGTGATTGTGGTACATGCATTCCATACATGGATGCATAATCAGATAATGGCAGTTGTGACCAGAGTAGCCGCCGAAAGTGAAAAAGAATTTAAAGCTCAGAAAGTGAAAAGAGCCTCAAGCTCAAACAGTGATTAAGAGCTTAAGGCTCACTATATATAATGAGCCTTGTATCCTCATCAGATAAGGGGTAGTTATTAATGAGCCCGGTATCCAAAATGGATACGGGACAGTTCAGGCACTCGGTCACAACAATGTAATAATTGGAAAGTGTCTCATGAGCACCTCGTATGCATATTGTTAAGTATATTTGTTGAAATGAAATGCCTATACTTTAGTGAAAATGTGAAATTTATGTAAAGTGCAGTATGTGATTATATGTTATATGAATTGTTGTAATGCATGGATTGAGTGAACCATCGATAATGGTTACCTCATTGAGTTCGCAAAACTCACCAAAATTGTAACGTTGTCTTTTCAAGATCAAGAGATGATTATAGCTATTGAGAGGCTCTACCAGTCGTGTAGATTGTGATTGGCAAGAGAAGTCATGGTTCAAAGGTCGGTCAACTGGAATTTTTGGACAGACTAGATATACTTTGAATATTTTCCTCTTTCATGTAGCACTTTTGTATTGAGTTTTGATGATGTATATGTAGTAAAGGTTGGAAAGACAATGTAGACTTTCGGTTTTGTGCAATGAAATGAGAAAAAAGTTGATTTTAAAAATATTGTGATTTTCTTATGATGCTTTATAAATGACTTACGATACCATACCATGTGAAGTGAGTGTAGTGATTGAACGTAACGCGCCCTTATTGTAGGATATGTACCTGAATGACCTCTGGGCGTCCCGGTGGATAACCTGCGGTAAGGGGGCACTCCAAGTTGGCCAAGAAAAGTGCTCATAAAAAAGGGTCATATTTCTCTAGGACTATAGGAATTAACAAGTAGCACCAAAAATAATTAACCAATCAAAGCCAAATACCATCCAGTGCTTTTGGAGATTTATAGCTAGCCACTCATGAGTGTTCAGGTTGAAAAAATCAAAGGAGACTACTTGTGGAGGGAACACACACCATAAAGTACGTGCTTTGGTGCAGTCTCGTACTATATGTAATGAGCATTCTTCTGCTTGACCATGATAGCATGCAACGTCAGTAGTTAACTGTTTGCGAACTCATCGTTGATTATAAAGTAATCGATCTTATGTGAGGAGCCAAAGGAATGCGCGAATTCGTTGAGGCCCATTCCAATGCCATACTGCCTTCTAAAATCCTTTAGAATAACAGTCCACATGATCCATTATCATGGAATATGTCAATGTAATAATGAACTGACCAGTGTCCGATATTCCCCAGATTAGCTTATTAGGCCCTAAGTAAGACTTAGGAGACAAAATACTCGCAATGTCCATGCAAATCAAAGAAGGGAGCAGAGACTGGAACACATCCCACTTTTAATTACCTACATTATCCACAAAGTATTGAACACGGAGATCAATAGCTAATTGTGAAATAGGAGTATTTGTATGGGTTTTTAATAGAACAAGTAATTTTATTAATCTAATTTAACTTGATCACATGGATCTCTTATTGGGCTAAGTTTATTAAGAATCAAATTTTATAGATGAGAATGACTTGAAAGATAATCTTGAATGAGAAAATATTGACATGTTATTTGGTACATTAAGCTTAAATGATGAAGACTATGAAACTATCCTTAATGATAGGGATTTTTTCATACTATTTAAACTAATATATCATTAAATGAAGTTTAAGATCTTTTTAATTTTTCTCTTTACTTTTAGTTTTACTTATACTTAATTTATATATTAAATATGCAATATAAATATAAAATTTATAATTATAGTTAATTTATTTTAGGTTTCACTTCAATTTTGTTGTATTACTTTTACGAACTCTTATTGTTATGGACATACGTTATTCTTATTATATAATATTTTGTCGTAATTAATTGATATTTTAAGTATTTTATATTATTCTTAGTTTTATAACTATTCTAGAATTAAACATAAAATCTTATTATATTAATTGGGGTTATTGTTAGTTACTAAATATATATTTATGTTATTATAAATTTTTAGACACGATTTCAAATAAAATCAAAAATTATATAAGCTATTATTTTATAATTTTATAAAAATGAAAATTTATTTTTGTTTTCAATTTTTTATTACAAATTTCAACCAAATAAATTTTTATTTTCAATTTTTATATTACAAATCTCAAACAAACATATTTTTATTTAAAAAATATATAATCTAAAATTAAGAAATAGAATAAAAATAAAAAATTAGAGGTGGACCCAAATATTGTACTTGTCTTAAAGCCAAAATCATCATCATTAGGCCACCGACAATCTTTACCTCACAATTACAAAGGTGGGAGCCAGGTGGATAGTCCGGAAAAGTAAAGTTTTAACACAAGCGGACGACGGGTTGAAGCGCCTGTTTCAGTTAAGATGCTCAAACCTGTTTTGGTTAATCTAGTTCATACATTTATATGTCCTATATAAATATCCGGATTAGATTTAATAGAATAAGATGTGATCCCACCACCCAACATTTTCTTTGTTCAGGCCTAACCGACAAAATTTAATCCCTGCTGCTGTTTACGTACGAATGCAGAACGACCATATACGTATTGTCGGGCCTTTCCATTCACTATAATTTAAGTCTCACATGGGTTTCTTGGCAGATATCGGCATTTTGTTGATTGCGTATCCTAATCTTCAAGCTACATGAAAATCTGTTAATGATAGTAAAAGAGTTTGTATACTTGTATGTGGAGATGTCAAGAACATAAACTCCCTTGTTCTTTTCAATCCAAAATAGAAGTTGGAACCATAGAAGATAATAGATTTCATCTGATCAGGAGGTTCAGGGTTCACTAACATGAATCATATAGATTATTGTGTTTTCCTGTAGTCCTTCAACCAGTTTCTTGGCGTCGGTGTCACTCGTACCCTCAATACGTACCATACTTACAGTGCATATATAGTAATAAGCTCAACCATCTCTTTTTAAATTTAGCTTCAGACTATTATTTTTTGCGCCATTATCCATGGAGAACTCTGGCTCAAAACCCCAACTGGTAATGTTAGCTTGCCCTGGATTGGGCCACTTAATCCCCGTCTTAGAGCTTGGAAAACGTCTGGTAACTCTCTACAACTTTGATGTGACAATCTTTGTCGTCACCTCTCAATCGTCACAGGCTGAAACTCAAGTTCTCCGATCAGCCATGAACACAAAACTGGTCGAAATCATTGAGCTTCCAGCCGTTGACATCTCTGGCCTGATCGACCCTGGTGCCACTGTGATCACACAAATTCGCGTTATGATGCGTGAAATCAGACCCGCTTTTAAATCAGCTATATCTTCGCTGGAGCTTCGTCCATCGGCTATGATCGTCGACTTGTTTGGTTCAGAATCTTTGGTGATCGCCAAAGAACTAGGGATTCGAAAGTTTCTGTACATTCCTAGTAATGCATGGTTCGTGGCACTAACTATATGTATTCCAACCCTTGATAAGTTGGTGAAAGGAGAGTATGTTGATCAAATGGAGCCACTAGAAATTGCGGGTTGCCGTCCGATCCGACCCATAGACCTTATTGATCCGATGCTGGACCGGACTGATCAGCAATACTTAGAATACGTGCGGATGGGGGAAGAATATCCGACAAGTGATGGGATTTTGGTGAATACATGGGAAGATTTGCAATCCGAAACTCTCGGATCATTGAGAGACAGTAAACTTTTGGGACAGAAACTTAAGGTACCTGTTTTAGCGATTGGTCCGCTGACTAGAGCAGTTGGACCACCGAGTACGAGGCTCGAGTTCTGCCATTGGCTTGAGAAACAACCCAAGGAATCAGTAGTTTATGTCTCGTTTGGGAGTGGAGGAACATTGTCATTGGAGCAGATGACAGAAATTGCTTGGGGTCTTGAGAGAAGTCAACAGAGGTTTATTTGGGTGGTACGACCACCCACCGTTATTGCAAGAGATGGATCTTTTTTCAACGCCGGGAACGGCGGGGATGAGATGTTGGACTACTTGCCCGAAGGGTTTTTAACGAGGACGAAAGAGGTGGGTGTGTTGATTCCACAATGGAGTCCTCAGCCGGACATCTTGAGCCATCCATCAGTCGGAGGATTTTTGTCACACTGTGGGTGGAACTCGGTGTTGGAGAGCATCACCAACGGTGTGCCGATGATTGTTTGGCCTCTCTACGCGGAGCAGCGACTAAACGCTACATTGTTGGTGGAGGAGCTTGGCGTAGCCGTCAGATCAAAAGCTCTGCCATCTATGGAAGTGATTAGGAGGGAAGAGATAGAGAAGTTGCTGAGAACAATTATGGTGGACGAAGCAGGAATTAAAATTAGAGATAGAGTTAAGCAACTGAAGTTCAGCGCAGAGAAGGCGTTAAGTCAAGACGGTTCCTCTCAAGTTGCCTTGTCTCAGCTGGCTGAACAATGTCAGGCAAGCTGGGACCGCCTGAAAGCGAAAGCACCATCCTCATGATGCCCTACTTGATGTGTATCGTTCTTGAAATTTTTTTTAATATGTTAAGTTTAGTAGTCGTGCATGGCTCTTGAGGAATAATTGTTGGGTTAAAGTTAGTTTTGTTAAAATTCCAAGTTTGTACGCTTTTACTATCTATCCTTTCACGGTTGTAGTAGCTGTAACTGTTTTTAAAATAAAAGTGACGGTTGAGATTCCAGAAGCAAGACCATGCTTATGAATGACGAATCTTCTCCATAAGATAGGTTGCGACACGTTCTCTAATTAAAATTTAATTTAGATCTGAGCGTTGCTCGTTCAAAAGTATTTGTTAAAATACATTCCTTTTTGGCGGAGCTGTACGTTAATGGGATTGGTAGAAGCATCATCCGCTAAACCATGGAATTTTCTTGGGATAATTAATCCGACTGATCCTACGATTTTGAAATTGCTATCATTTTCATGTTTAAGCTCTTTGAAGAAACTACATGAGTGTTTGCAGCCTTAACAGAAAGAATCTTTTCGAAGGATTTCAGTGGATTTTCGTCGTCGCTGAAGCTAAATCTAAGCAAAAATGATTTCCAAGCCATGCCAACAAGCATCAGGAAGCTTCCTAAACATGAAAAGCTGTGCCTGGCCAATTGCAAAACTCTGTAATAACTGCCTGAACTTCCTCAAAGCGTTATTTGCTTAAGCATTTGTCCGGTGGTTCAATTACCACTTTCCTCCACTACAAACACATTTTTAAAGAAAAATAATTGTTTAGTTGTAAGATAAAAATACATATGACTTTTTTTACAGATAAAATATAATCTTTTAAAAAGTTTAAATTTGAAGCTTATCAAAAAAGTATTTTTTTAAGTAAAATTTTTAAATCAATTAATTAGCTTATTTTTTAATCTTTTTGTCCTTATATTTTATACATAATTTTCACAATACTCACAAACCAATCTTCACGTTTATTTTGAGATTTATATAATATTATTTGGCTTTTTCATATGTTTTATTATTTATTTTTTTATATTAATTTTACTTATATTATAATCCATATAAA
>JAOQMP010000210.1:7547024-7576656 GCA_027563575.1 Erythroxylum pedicellare
ATACTAGACCAAATTGTATGAACTAGGTGTCATTAGAAACTTAAGACATAAAGAAACAACTGTTTAGAAGAATATTTTGCCTAAATCCTTCTTTTTCCTTGTCAAAAATGGCTATGAAAAATTGACCCAAAAATCTATTTTGAGAATAGCCATCAGGTAGTGCACGATCATGCACAAGCACGATCATGATAGGGAGGAGACATTAGGTAGTGCATTATTGTGACAAGAGGGAGATGTCAAGAAGTGCATGATTGTGCATAAGCATGATCACGATCGTGCATAAGCACGATCATGACAATGAGAGTGCAATACTTTTTGACAGTTTTAAACATCCTTCACTCTTTTGACCATAACTTCTTCTCCAAACCTCCGATTGACTTAAAATTTTAAGCGAAAACCCCTCACACATTTTTCTTCCTCTCCACCAAATTTCATGGTCCTTTGAATTCATTATTAAAGGATTGATAAATGATTGATTGATGATGTTATAAGAATCAAGTGTATTGAGCCATGAACCTTAGTGCATGATTAAGTGATGAACTTGGAATAAGTTTGTATTATTGAGGTGTAAACCTAAGTTCAAATTAGACATATATGATTGAAGAGTGAATGATCATGAGATGAGATTAAAGGAAATATACCCGGGATTGTCATTGAGCATGCATTATACGTAATCTATAAACACATTTATACATAAATGAGTACTTTTATAATTGTGCAAAGTTATGATGTGTGTAAATGTATGTTGCGATATAGAAGAGCAATTAGAGCGACAACATCCAGACGTTGCCGAGACTTCAAGGCAATAGCTATTTGGAGCCAACTATAAGTAACCTAGATGGTCTTACTTGATTAATTGTTTATTTTAAATTATGTAATGAATTATTATGTGAATGTGATTATGTTGATTCTGGATATTGACTATCCAAGGAATTTGATGCATGAATAATATATTAGAAGTGCTCCTTATTTGTAAATTTGATGAAATAAATGATACTCAACATTATTGTTGAATGTCAGATCAAGGTCCGATGATAAATGTGAATGTGATTATGAAACTGAAATTAAGTGGCTGATTGAAAATATGTAATTGTGATGCATTTCATTACATGAATGCGTAGCAACATAAAGGCTTTTGTGACCGGAGTAACCACCAAAAAGAGTTTAAAGCTCAGAATGTGATAAGAGCCTCTGGCTTAGTTGTTAATGTACTCAGTATCTACTAAGAGATATGGGACAATATCTTAAACAAGCCTGGTATCCACAAAGGATATGGGCCAGTAAAAAAGCACTCGGTCATAACAAAGTAATAACTAGTAACGTGTCTCAAGTGCATTGCATTTATAATTGATATATATGTTTCAAATGATCAAAATGAACAGTTTGACTGCTCTGAATGTGAAATGTGAAATAAGTGATCAAAGTGATATATGATGTTATATGATTATTAGTGAAATGATGTGAATTAAATGATTACTTGAATTGTATGTGTTATATGTTATGTGTTATGAGTAAGCCATCGATGATGGGTAGCTTACTGAGTTCGTAAAACTCATCAAAATTGTAATGTTAGCATTTCAGGTTCGAGAGAGAATACTAGTGATAGAGAGATTTTAGAAGTATAGTTTTTGTACTTTTGGATTAAAGAAATGACTCAAAGGTCAATAATTGAGACTGAAGGATCTAGATAAAATTTTTGTATGATTCCTCATGTGTGTAGCGTGTTCTATATGCAGAGATGTAAACTCTGATTAGTTTTTGATAATGTACATATATGGATGTTATTGTAAAACTACAGTGTACACATTCGGTTTTATAAAATGAAAATGAGGAATTGGGTTTTTAAATATTGTAACATTTATGCATTAAATGATAATGCTATGATTAAGTTAGTGTCATGCTTGCTCTAGCATGTTACCCTTATGGGGTACGTACTTGAATATCCTTCGGAATGTTGGGTACGTGTCCTGTGAGAGTGAGGTGCTACATAATATCTCCAAATAGTGAGTAGAACATAAACAAAAATATAAATCAACATGCACCAAAAATTTTTACATGAAAAATCCCCCACTGTGAGGGAAAATTCATAGGATGTGATCTAGTAAAGTAATCTCCACTATTATGAAAATAATAATTACACCAATGTTCAATCCTCCTAATAATTAAGGGATCAACAATCATCACTAATAATGATGGATAATAATAAAATAAAAGAGTATCTCAACCTGAGCAACAAAAGGGGATTAAAAACCAAAATTACTTACGCCAAATTGTAGCTTGCACAATCAGGAACAATATGCAAAAAATTTAGCTTAAACAGAGTTCGCTGATTCCTCCAAATATCTGATTGATGAAAACAAAATTTCCCCTTTTTTTTAGTTATGTTGTTGCCACTCTACCCTTTTTTTTCTTTCTTTTTTGTCCTTATTATGTTGCCACTCAATTTTTGTCTATTAAATTTTTATTTACCTTTTTTAACATTTGTATATAGTGGGCCCACTTTAAAAGTTACCTACCTAAAAGATCTCCCCCTAACGACTCAAGTTAAATTATATTAAACCAAACTGGCTTCCTTCTTGCAAATAGTAAACTTATTTGTGGGTAAGGTGTTTGTCATTATATCTAAACCATTTTAATCTATGAAGATCTTGTCTAATGTTAGTTGCTTGATGTTCAATGCTTCTCTAATTTAATGATACCATACTTCAATGTTCTTTTACCTTGAATGAAAGATTAAATTGTTGGTGAGATGCATAACACTCTGGTTATCACATTGCAACATATAATTGTTTTGATTGAGGCCTAATTCTTGTGGGAATTTTTGCATCCACAAAAGCTCTTTCCCCACTTTAGTCATAGCAATATATTCAACCTTAATGAAAGACAAGGTAATATACTTTTATAAGTTAAATTGTTATGGCACAGCTTGCGCTGCAAAAGTTATCACATACCTAGAAACAAACTTTCTAAAATCAATTTCACTAGCCATATCAACATTTATGTAGCCATCCAACACTGCTTTACTAGTACCAAAACATTAAAAAAAAATCCAGAAGTACCTCTGAAATATTTGAGTATCATTTTCACTGCTTGCTAGCTTTCTTTACCAGGATTAAAGATAAATCGGCCAATAATGGCAACTGTATGAGCAACATCTAGCTTTTGGAATTGCCTATGTTAAACTTCTCCAGTACCTTCTCAATATACATTTACTATGACAACTACATCTTTCCATTCTTCCTATCACAAGTGATTCTCTTGCGAAAATTTGCTTTATAGCAAAGGACTTGCTCAAGTCCCTTTTACAATCTTCAATCTTTTTTATGTCATAAACAATAATCAACATATCGTCCATCTATAACTTAAAAATAACAAATTCACTATTAAAGAATTTATTAACAAATATATATTGATCAAAAGAAGTTTTGGCATACCCATAATCATATATGAAAAAATCAAATTTTTTGTACCGCTGTCTAAGAGCTTACTTAAGGCTATACTTAGTTGGAGGTAAAGTTTTCAATGGAATGAAATGAAATATAATGAAATAGAATAGTTTATAATGGAATGGAACATAAATGAAGGTAATATTAGAAAATTTGTGTTTGGGAGGGATGAAAGGGTTTATAATATAATATAGTGAAATGTTGTTTGGATGAAGGGTTTATAATGTAATATAGAGTATCATTTTACATTCCATCCTAAACCCACCAAATTGGAAGTTTTCTATTTTTACTGTTTAAGATGTAATGAGATGTAATAAGAAACCCACCCCTTCCATCTCATTCCATTCCATTATAAAACCTCCTCCCAAATGATGCAATAATATTACATTCTATTCCATTTTATTATAAAACCCCCCAACCAAACATAGCCTAAGGCTATACGAACTCTTTTTCAATTTGCAGATAAGATTTTCTTTACCTTTTATTGTGAAACCAATAGGTTGTTTTATGTAAACTTTCTCTCCAAATCATCGTAAATGAATGTTGTCTTCACATTAACTTGCTCATTCTTTAAATTTAAATTGGCTACTATTCCAAGCACAACTTTGAATGAATGCATCTTGACTATGGGTAAAAAAAAAGCTCTTCAAAATCTATCTCTTTTTTCTGATTAAGAATTTTCATAACCAACCTTGACTTGTACCTTAGTTGTGAGCTATTCTCCTATTCTTTTAACTTGAACACCCATTTATTATTAAGTGCTCTCTTGCCTTGCGACAACTTTACTAACTCAAATGTGTGGTACTTATGGAAGGGTTACATCTTTTCTTATATGGCTTTCAACCCCTTATCTTTGTGCTTATATCACACAACCTCCTCATAGCTCTTTGGCTTTCTCTCATCAGTTATCAACATATAATTATATGGGGGTATTTCTATGAAGGACGATACTATCTAGTATTTTTAACTAAGGCTCAATAAATGGTGTAGATTCTAGTGTAATTGGCTCAAAAGATATATAATTATTGGCATATGATGTAGGTTCATTTGCTTTATTCAATTGTTTTGTCTTCAAAGAAAATTACATATCAGATTTTGAAAACCTTCTTGTCAATCAAATCCCAAAATATGTAACTAAACTATTCATCACCATATCTCAGGAAGATTTGCTATTAAGATTTCACATCAAGCTTAGATCTTTCATCCCTTGGGATACAAATGAATGCCCTGCAGCTAAGCACTCTTAAATGATTAAATGAGGCATCTTTTCTCTCTAAATTCTCTAAAAAATATCACCATTAAGAGGAACTAAAGAAGAAAGGTTAATTAATTTCATTGTAGCTCTCATTAATTCACCCCAAAAGGTTATAGGTAGTTTATACCTAATTCTTTTAGTAATTATTCTATTCATTATCTTTGTAAACTCATTATAATGCGGAGACTTAGGCACTATCCTCTCAAATTTGATGATGTGGTCCTTAAAATAGCATTCAAATTTCCCTTGTATTTACCACCATTATCTGCTCTAACACGTTTCAAATTTTTATCTCTTTCTCTTTTAATAGTTACATGAAAGTGATTGAAGACATTGAGTAGTATGTCTTCAGACTTCAAGGCAAACACCCACACTTTTCTACAATGATCTTCAATAAATGTTATAAAATATAAACGTCTAATAAGAATCTATGGTTGAAACATCATTTTGAACTAAATCAAGAATATATGACCTCCTATGTGGAGGAGATCTATGAAAAAATTCTATACTACTTATCAACCAGACAATGAGTATAAAGTTTTGGTGAATTACCTTTAATGCAAAGAAGATTTTGCTTTGTAAGAGTCTTAAGTCCCTTCTCACATAAATGAACAAAGCGCATATGTTCTAATTATATGCTACAATATTTGACTACATTCACTGGAACTACTATCAACTTAGCTAACATCCTTTAAAGAGTATATTTGTCGAGTCCTTTTGCAACAAAAGTGACATTTGTGATTTTATTGACCACCAACTGTAGTTTCATATCTATCCACATCAAGAGCTTTCACTGAGATTATGTTAAGGCAAAATTTGGGACATGTCTAACATTTTTCAAGTGCAACTTTCATCTGATGTTGGTTTCTAACCAAACATCTCCTATACCAATTACCTCGCATACTTGGTAGTCTCCCACCCTCACTCTACCAAATTCATCCACAATGTAGGATAAGAAAACTCTTGATATGGCACCACTTGAAATGTGGCACCGAAGGCCATCATACAACTGGAGTCTTAACATAAGAGGTTCCCACATTTTCCTGAAATAATAACATCACCTTTAAATACAACTACACAATATAATTTTCTTCTTTCTTGTCTTCACCTTTTCCCTTTGATTTCTTGAAATTTAGCCACTTGCTTTCCTTTTTCATATGACCCATTGTATGACAATGATAGCACTTGGTGCCTTTCTGAGACTTTGAATTCCCTTTACACTTGTTGCAACTTTCACTTTCCTGGGAGTTTTTAGTTTGGTTTCTCCCTTTTGATTCAATAGCTAACGCCTTTATATATAAAGAGGATCCTAATTATTTTCTTCTCATCTATTTATTTAAAATGCTACTCCTAGCAAGTTCTAGGTATATTATGCCATCAGGAATGAAATTATATAATAAAGCGTTCAAGGTTTCCCATGAATCTGGCAATGAGCCTAGAAGGAATAGTCTATGAATATCACCTTCATAATTTATTCCTATAGTAGCAAGTAGATTCACAACTCCCTAAAAGTTATTTATGTAATCCATCACTGGAGACTGGTTTTGATATTTCAAGGATAACAATTGTTTGATTAAGTACATCTTGCTATTATAGGTTTTCTTAGCATATAATTGTTCAATATGATTTTACAAGGTTCTAGCATGATTTTCTTTAGTTATATGGTTCTAGACATTTTCATTAACCCATTATCTATTATAGTGGCACACCTGTTTATGCAATAAGTTCCACTCATCATATGTAACATTTGTAGACTTCTTTATAACAAAAATAGGTTTATGAAATTTCTTTACATAAAACAAATCTTCCATCTTCCCTTTCCAAATTCATGAAATTTCTTTATATAAAGCAAATCTTTCATCTTCCCTTTCCAAATAGCACAATTAGAGCCATTTAAGCTTATCATTTTACTTGTTTTGATTTCCATTTTTATAGCTTTAACATAGATACCATAACCTAGCTTTAATACTACTTATTAGCAGAAAGGTCACATACATAAAGTGTGTACATACATTAACGGAAGCAAAGATAGTTACTTTTCTTCCCTGCTAAAATAATATATGCTCTTAAAACATACCAAGCGATATCAAATATTTCCAAACAATGATCATCACATAAATAAAAATATAAATCATCAAGCACCTAAATTTTTAACATGAAAAACTCTCAATGTGACGAAGATACAAATGATCTAGTCCAATCAAATAATTTTGACTATTATGAAAATAATTGATACCCCAATGTTTAGTCCTCCTAACAATTTAGAGACCAATAACCATCAAAATGTCACCAATAATGATGGATAGCAACATAATAAAGTGTATTTTAGTCTAAGCAATAAGAGGGGATAAAACAATAAATTACTTACACTAAATTGTAGCTTGCCTAGTCATAAACAATATATTAAAATTTAAGCTCAAACGAATTTTGTTTATTCCTTGAAATCTTTGGCTAATGAAACCAAAACTATTTTCTTGCTGTGTCGTTGCCTTTTTAGCCTTTTATCATTTAACTAGAAAAGTGTAGCTATTAGCAGGAATTTTATCATAATATTATATTATATTGTGGGCCTAGTAATACAATTATAAGACATTGCGTATATGTAGAAGGGATGTAGAATTGTAGAATAATAGGAAGTACAATACGATTTGTGAAGTAGTAAAGTTTTAAGGTTATGTACCTTTATTTTACGTTCATCTTTTTGGAGTTTCCTCTTATATGCATAAGAAAGAGCAAATAAACGGTTGGATAATTGTTAAAAAACTATAAAATATCTGTGTTTATTAATTATTTTACATTTAAGACACCTCATATCCCTCTTTTAATTTTTACTTCTTAATTTCTCATAAATCCAAAAATACTCAATTGAAATTAAATTAAAAAGTCATTATCTTTCTTTTTCTTTTTGAAGAAATAGAGTAAAGGTCAAACTAGAAACTTCTTTATTTTCTTATGTCTTGCCACAAGCTATTATCATGAATTCATTAGCACTTTCAACAAATCTCATCTAATACTTTTTATGTTGACCTTAAAGTTAGGAATTTTCTTGCTTGTTTAGGGGCTAAATCTAATTTTATTTTTTTATTTTTATAGTAATAATAGCCATTAATAAATATAAAAATTTTGATTTAACTGAAATTATGTTTGTCTTTATTATTATTATTTTTTTACAGAGGAAAACTCAAAACTTGAAAAATCTAACTATCGCATTACTCTGTGGTACACTGCTTCTTGCTTGTCCAGATGAATGAGTTCCAGGACTGACATCAGAGGCTCCTGAAGAAAATGCATGCCTGGGCTGGCTAGGACTGCGAGGGCGACCAGGTTATCCATGCACTGGTTTCCTTCACGATGTACGTGCTGAATTTGCACCTCTCAATCTCATTGGAGTAATCCACGGGTACCTGCCAATAAAAAATTATTTACATCAATCTCTGTATTGGACGAGGATAGGATGTTAATGACTTCTAAGGAGTTCACTTGTAACATGACTCGGTGATACCCAAGTTACCAAGTCAAAGTGAGGCCCTAATGGACTCCCCAGAGTTCGGCCGTTAGGGACGAGTTTCTTTCAATGTATTGAATAAACCCTCTGCACCACTGCCTGTGCCAATCTTGAATTAAACCACCAGCAGTAACGATGTGCGACCCTTTTTTAACCGCTCCATCTGTGTTTAGTTTTACCCAGTCCTCTGGCGATTTGGTCCACCCGACTAAACTGCCCACCAATAGTCCCTAATTCGGAAACACATAGTTTTTCACTGCCCTTGCCCTGACTATCCATTCCATATACTCCATAACTGCCCTCGTACCATCTTTCGACCAAACAAAATCAGCTTCAAAAAGGCTTTTATTATGCCAATTCCAAAGCATCCAGCAGGCAACTTCAAAAATAGTGACCCATTCCCCATACATCACTTGTGAGTGCTTCATTAGGTCAGATTTTACCTATAACTCCTCGTCCTGATGGAAGAAATCCGTATCAACCACCCCCGAGGGAAATTTTCTCCAGAAGGCTTGCACTCTCAGACAATCCCAAATGACATGTAGAGTGGACTCTTCCTGTCCGCAAGGATTATGTGGTAGGGCCTCCGCTGTTATCTCATCTACTGTCTCCATTAGCTCTTTTCCTGTCAAAGCTATGTATTTGGATCCTATCTTGTGAGAAGATTCTTTATTGCTACTCGAGGACAACAGACGCTGCATGGGGTTATGACTTTACTGTTGGAGCTGTTGTACTGACTAGCGAGATTTGTGTTGGACCTGCACCCACGGTCGATAGCCGTTGGAGGTTCTGACCGTTGGCTGGCCTCCTACAACGCTGCTTCCCGTCCCTCCTCCGACATAGTCTTCCCAGTCCTTCCTTCATTTGGCTTTGGGCACTCGTCAATATCATGATTTCACTGGGGACACACAGCAGTAGCATGACCAACCTTACCATATGTGTAACAGAGCTGGGTGAAACCCTCGTAAACCACCTGTAGTACCTCTCCATCGAGACCCACACTGGTTTTTAAAGGCATGTTTAAATCTATGTCCACTGTGATACGGGCATAATGACCCCGATGAGCTTGCAAGGTCATTTGGTCTATTTTAACTATATTACGTACCAGATTTCCCAGTGCCGTGAGAATTCTTGGGTGATATTTGGCGATAGGTAGGTTCGGAAATCTTATCCAGGTGACTATCTGATTTACTTGCCCTTGTTTCGAACGAAATGTTGGCACCCAACGCTGCACTGACAGAGTTTGTCTATAGATGAGCCACAGTCCATCAATTAATGCATGGAGGTAATCGATATCTTCCATGAACCGAACTAGGAAGAAATCATGCTCCAAATCTACGATTTTTAGTGGACCTATAGGTTTCCATAATGTTCTAAGACGAGAGTTGATTGTTTGGAAGCTGATCCTAAGTCCCAAGAGCTTTACTATGACCGCTTTGTTCCACTGATTGTCTAGCTTTTCCTTGAAGGTTGGAGACAGCTTAAGTCCTCCTCTAGTTCGCCACCCAGTTGCCCTATGTCTCGCTCCTCGAGTTTGATTGTTTCCTCTACTGCAGCACTATACGACAACATTTGTTAGGCCTACGTTTCCTCCTCCCTCTTCCGCGTTCGTCCCCATTTAAGTTGATTCCCCTCTTGGTCGAGGGACGTCATGGGTGGTCCAACGTTCTTGTAGTATTTGTCGACAACGCTTGAAGAGAAACCGACCGGTATTAGCTAACAGTTGTTTGATTGAAATAAATAAATCCAATTTCACCACCTTTTCTCTCACTATGATTTATGATTAAGTTATCCCTTCATCTTTTTTATTGATCTCATTGTTTCTCACCCTGTTGTATTTTCACCGCTCAGCAACCAAACCCAAACAAGACCATTGTGATTTCAGTGATAGAAAACAGATTGTTTGATCACATAGTTGGATGGATGAAAAAATAGTAAACCGATGAGACTGCCTCTGTTTCTATAACGACGAAAGTAAATGGTGAAAAACCCTAGTTACAAACAACACTGAACCCAAAGCAAACGAAACGGGTGGCGGAGGTTGTTGCGTTGACGAGTTGATCATTCGTGGTCATAAAAAGTAGCTCCAAAAAGTAGTGAGGACAACTCAATAAATTGACTAAACAGTTGGGGACAAGTTGGCACACTTTGAATTTGAGCATTTATTTGTTCGTTTATATTTTTTAATCTTTTTTAAAGTTAAGTGGAGTAATTTTTAAATTAGTGAAAATGTCAAATCAATTAAAATTATCATAAATTATTAATTTCCTTAAGATTTTATTTGCTATTCTTAACTTATTTTAATATTTCAATATATGTAATGCTCCTTTAAATAAATTATATATTTTTCTAATAAATTTTAAATATATTGATATAATTAATAGAGTTCATATAATTCATCATTTTTTTAACAATTATTCCACCAAATTGGGTTAGCCTGTAAGCTAAGTCACTCGTTATCCAATTTATATGGTGCAAAGTGGTCTATTGTAAGGTACAATTTGTATTGAAGTTTAAGTTTGTTGTCCGAGCATACAAGAGTATCCTAAAGAATGATGTTTCCTTGCATTGATGCGTCGATGAAAAAAGACTAAATAATTGAAAACTTAACAGATTAATACGTTTATGGTTAACGCGTGCTTTTGTAGTTATGACTATGATAAATCTCTATGCTACCAACGAAAGTGTGGAGAAATGAATGGAGGAGACGTGATCTTAAATGTAAGACACTCCGATATATACCACTTATCAAAACAAATTTAAAAAAATCGAAGTGGTAGACAAAGTTTGATAAGCTTTGATGTTCAAAAAGAGTTGGAATATATGTTTTAAATGATAGAAATTAATCATTTAAATGACTTTTGTGTTAAAAAAATTAACAAATTTGATAATTTAATAAATAGGCTTTTAAGCTTTTGGCCCATTACGATGGAAAGTTTTAAAATTGACTTATGACTGTCAAGTTATTAAGAAGATTAAGATTATCTCTCAGCTTAATGATAAACTTTTATCTTCTCACAAAACGTCATCACAAAAGAAAGCTAGAAAGCTCAAGAAAAGAGACAAATTGAGTAAGGAGCTTGTTGAAAATCAATTCGCATCATTAAGCTATGGATAAAGGTCAGTATTCAGAAACTTTGTCTTTGTATTAAAATAAAATTATGAACATAATTGGATATTTGTGAGTTCTATAAATTTCTAGATCTTGTTATGTTTATAAAAATTATTTGTATATATGATATTAGAGCATGGTATAAGAAATTCATGATTCTCCTTTCATGTAGATTCTCATAATTAAGAGAACGTTATGAAACCTAATATGAAATTTTGGAAAACTCTAATTTCCATTTTTCATGAATTTAATAATTTTGAAGGTTAATTTAATATTTGATGTATGGAATTAAAAAAAACGAAATTGCTGAGAAAAATGTCCAGCATGATGCCAACATCCCAACACTGGGCATTTAGCTAACGCTAGATACTAGGAGTTGTTGGCTTGTAATTTTTTTTATATTCCAAAATATTATATTTAAACTTCAACTACTCATAATTTGATGCTAATGATTTGTAATTTTATAGGTAAATTGAAACTCATTATTATAGAACGTTTTTGAAATCACCAAAGGCAGTTTGGTTATTTTATAGTTAATGCAAATAAATGTAGATAATGCATATAAACAATTAGTTGTATCTAGATATGTATATATATTAGCATAATTGTGTGTTGTATAGTATATTAATGGATTGCTCAAAGGTAAATATTATTTTACAATTTATAAGTATCATTATATGTTATATGATGTGTTAATGGATTGCCCTAAGGTGAACATCAATAAACAATTTATGAAGTTTTTTCTGAACCCTGTAGCATGTTATTGTATGACTCAAAGCATTAATGGTAAGTTTTAGTTTCCTATAGCAGTTATTGCCATACATCTGAATCTCTTGTATGTTATGATGTTTAATGGATTAAATTTCTCTTAATAGAGTGAACAAATCCAATTATATCTGGAGTTTTAGACTTGGATTTGGCATTAGAACTAAGAAACTAGATGCTCTAAATGTTTTGAGCACTTATGAGAAGAGAATCTACTTAAAAAACTAGGAAAGATCAAACAGATTGAGTATGATGTATATGATGACAACTGTTCGCAATATTAAGTTAGCTCTTCCCAAAATTGAAAATGCTAAAAAATTATTTTAAGTTTATGAAAGAGCACTCCTTAACTGTTGATAAGTCTCTTACTGAGACCCTTATGGTATATTGACCACCATAAAGTTTGATGGAGCACATACTATATATGAGCACGTTATTAAGAAGACAAACATTGCAGCAAAACTTAAGTTCTTGGGAATGAAAGTAGATGAAAGCTTCCTCATGCATTTCATCTTGAACTCATTACCATCTGACTATGGTTCCTTCCAAATGAACTATAATACCATGAAGGAAAAATAGAATGTCCATAAGTTGCACATTATATTGGTTCATGAAGAGACTAGACTTAAGAATCAAGGAAGCCACTCCATGATTTATGTCAAGAATCAAGGAGCAAGTAAGAAAGGTGGAAAAAAGCATGAGAAGAAAGTGAAGGGAACTCTAAAAGTTAGTGGGGAATCTTCTCATATCCACAAGAAGGAACATGATGAAGTCAAATGCCATTTTTGTAAGAAGGTTGCGCATTTCCAAAAGAAATATTCTAAACATAACACGTGGTTTGAGAAGAAAGGTAAACATAGTGCTTGTGCATGTTTTGATACAAACCTTGTTAAAGTTCCTTTTAATACTTGGTAGATTGATTCTTATTGTACTGCTCATGTTTCTAATACCTTGTAAGGATTCCTTATGACCCAAACAATAAGATCAAATGAAAGATTTGTCTATATAGGCAATGGTATGAGAGTTCCAATAAAAGATATTGGGATTTATCGCTTAATCCTGGACACTAGATATCATTTTGACTAGTGTAAAAACTTTTTATGTACCTAGTATATCTAGGAATTTAGTTTCTTTATCAAAACTTAATATATCTATATACTTATTCAAATTTGGTAATGGTAGTTTCAGTTTGTATAGACAAAACCACATGATTGGTAGTAGTATACTATATGATGGTTTATATAAATTAAACCTTGATGTTATTTATGCTAAAACTTTATTGACTTTGGATCCTAATATTGGTGTCAAACATGGTTTGATTAATGATAGAGCAATATAAGGCATAATTTAAGGATAATATATAAATACAATACACATCTTATAATTATACAACAACAACAACAATACCTAGTAGGAATCCTGCTAGACAGCAGGATATGGGGAGGTCCACTAGTATACAGTCTTATCCCTAACTAGTAAAGAGGTTGTTTCCAAATTATGATCCTATAATTATTTCAATTGTAAAATATGTTTATATGTTAGTTAATTAAATAAACACACATTAAAGAAAAGAGCCACAAGAAAAACTTAGCTTCTTGAAATAATCACGTTGATGTATGTGGACCATTTGATGTGCCTACTTTCAATAAAGACAAATATTTTGTCACTTTTACAAATGGCTATTCACGTTATAAATATGTTTATTTGATAAATGATAAATCTCCTGCTATAAATACTTTGGAAGTTTACATTAATGAGGTTGAAAGACAATTAGACAGAAAGGTGAAAATAGTCAGGTCTAATAGAGATGATGAATGTTATGGTAAGTATGATGAAAGTGATCAAAATCTTAGTGATTTTCCTAAATTCCTTGAAAGAGGTTTTATTTATTTGGAGTAAATAATGCTATGCACACCACAACAAAATGTTGTGGCAAAAAGATATAAGAAAACTTTGTAGATACAGTAAAGAATATGATATGTAATTCATTTTTACCCACTTCTTTGTGGACATATGCACTAAAAACTATCATGTATTATTGAATATAGTTCTAGGAAGGTATTTTTAAAGACTCCTTTTAAACTATAGACTAAAAGGAAACTTATTTTAAGGAATTTGTATGTTTGGGTTTTCCAGGAAGAAATTAGGGATTACATCTACTCAAGTTGTTGTTCCATAAATTATTGACCCACCTAAGAATTATGAAGAACAACAAATTAATTAATCTACTGTAAAATTGAACATGAAGTGTATGAACCTATAGTAGAAGAACCATAATAAATAGCATTAAGAAGGTCACAAAAGAAAGAAAATAAGTTATTTCTGATGACTATGAGGTATATCTACAAGAGTCAGAAATTGACTTAAGAATTGAAAATGACCCATTTACCTTTTCACAAGCCATGAGTAGTGAAAATTCTGATAAGTGATTAGATACCATGAAAGATGTGTTCAAATCCATATATTATAATGGTGTTTGATGCCATATGGAATTGCCAAAAGGCTATAAGAGAATTGATTATAAGTGTGTATTTAAGACTAAATGTGATTCTCATGATAACCTAGAATGTTATAAGGCCATATTAGTTGTTAAAGGATTTACTCGAAAGGATATAAAAAGACTTTCTCATTGGTCTTTAAAAAAGATTCACTCAGAATTATTATGGTTTTAATAGCTCATTATGATCTAGAGTTGCACCAAATCGATGTAAAAACTACCTTTTTGAATGGGGATTTCGATCAAGAAGTCTAGATGGACTAACCAATGAGGTTTATAAAGTTTGGAATTTGGAAAGGGAACTTATGGTGTGTAAACAAAAAAAGTCAATATACATACTTAAACAAGCTTTTCGACAATAGTATTTTAAGTTCAATGATACTATTGTTTTCTTTGTATTTAAAGAAAACATCATTGATCAGTGTATATATCTAAAGGTAAATGAGAGTCAGTTTATTTTTCTGGTTCTATATGTTGAAAATATCTTGCTTGAAGCTATAGATCTTTGTCTATTAAATAAGACTAAGAATTTCTTTATAGTAATTTTGAAATAAAAGATACGAGTGAGGCAACATTTGTGATAGGAATAGAAATACTCTGTGATAGGTCATAAGAATCGTTATGATTGTATTAGAAAGCATATATTAAATTAGAAAGCATATATTAATACAATGATAGAAAGATTTAGGATGGACAAATGTTCAACATCACTAGTCTCATTTAGCTTTATGTTGACAAGTTTAGCTTTATGTAATGTCTGAAAAGTGACTTAGAATGAAAGCATATGGATTCAATTCAATATACATCTGTAAATAGGAGCCTAATGTATGCTTAGACGTGTATGAGACCAAACATAAGTTTTGTAGCGGGGATGTTAGGGAGATGCCAAAGTAATCCTAGCATGGATTACTGGAAAGTTACAAAAAAAATCCCGAGATATTTACAGGGAACTAAAGAACAAATGCTTACTTTTAAGATGACTGATCACCTTGAGATGGTTGGATACTCATATTCACAATTTGCTAGCTATGTAGATACAAGAAAATCTACTTTTGGCTACATTTTTCTATTAGTTGGAGCAACCATCTCATAGAAGAGTGTGAAGTAGTCTATAATTGACACATCCACTATGAAGGCTAGTTTATGGCATGCTTTGAGGCTATGATTTAAGTTAAATGGTGACAAAACCTTATTTTAGGGATTGGGATTGTCGGCAAATAACTGTACCGTTGAAAATTTACTATGATAATTCTATAGCAATTTTTTCTCTACGAATGACAAGTATTCAAAAGGCAGTAAACACATGGAATTGAAATACTTTGTCGTTAAAGAAGATGTTAAAAATGTAGTGTTAATAGAGCATCTTAGTATCAATCTTATGTTAATTGACCCTTTAATAAAAGGGTTACCATCCAAAATATTTTCTTATCACGTAAATAATATGAGTATTATGTATGTTGATGACTATTAAACAATATTGTTGTATTGGCTCTTATTATATATTTGACACTCTTTATGCAATAATGAGTGCATTATTTCTAAAATTTCCATTTTCTTCTTTATGAATTTGATTGCAATGTATGATATTGAAAAACATAACTAAATGATAAATCTCATTATATACTTCATATTTATAATTATGATTAAGTAGAAGAGCTAGTATAGTGTAACACAGAAGGTAGTACATTGAATTGATAATATCTGGCTATCATAACCCTTATTAGTCTAATACTTGATTATGTTTGTGAATGATAACTATTGTATATTATGATTGCATGAATTACTAATTTAATAGACTCCATAAATCACACGAGTCTAGTGAAAAAATGTTATAAATTAATCCTTTAAATGACTATATTAAAAGGTTGTTAAGAGAATCAAATATAAATATTCTTATATATGAATCATTCGAGATTTTATAAGAATAAGAAATTTTATATGAATTATTAAATTTAAGTCAAAATATAAATATTTTTATATATGAATCATTCAAGATTTTTACAAGGACAGTACCCAACTCATATGGGGAAAACTTTCATCATTTCTTAATGATGATATTGCAAGAAATATAATAAAATCTAATATGGGATATAGGGGGGGGGGAAAAAAGTTGTATCTATTTCAATTTTAGGGTCTCATACATCAAAAAGACGTGAAATATTTTATTAGAAGTGATGATGTCGACAAAAACTGGTTGCAACTCAGCTGGGCTAGCTCATAGCGAGGAACAGAACAATGAATTTGAATTATTGAGCAGCCAAAATTGTTGATCATCCTACATATCAATAATTGAAATATATACTTTGCTTATGAAATTATAGATGATTATATAATTAATCATGGTCTTCAACGACCTCTTCTTATTTCAATGTCATTTAGTTGAGTTGCTATATGCAATCTTAATTAGGGTCAAATTACATCAGAAAGTTAAATGATTGGATTCAGTTATATTCAAGATTTTAAAATGTGAAGTTTAATTATGTTGTAATTTATAAATATTATAATTATTGTGAATAATGTCAAATTAATTACAATGAATAAAATTATCTTTTTATTTGTCATTTTCTGAACGACTGTCGACTCTAATTCTTTGCTATTGGAGTTGACATAAGGCGATTCAACTCTTGACAGCCTAGCACGTGACCTAGACAGCTTTTATATCTTCAAGTTGGTAGCGAATTTAATGACATAACTATAGTAGCATAGCTTAAAAGGGATTTGGCCAATTGCTTCAGTGCGCAATACTCTGAAATAATATTCATAATTTTTGTTAATAATTTATTTTAGTTAATTAAATATATAATATTAAATTAAACTATGCATAATTTCTTATTTACTAATATGTTCAATAATTGAATAATATATATTTAGTAATAATAAATCATACTATAAAAATAGAAAGCAAAAATTACTTATTATAGAATTTGAAAATAAAAATAGAAAATTAAAAAGAAACAAGAACACAAATGATGTAAGTAATTCCATGTCTAACTGCATAGAGTAATTTGGGGTAATAATTTTTTTTATAGGATTCAATGATTTATAATTATATATTTTTAATAAATTAATTATTTGAAAGAATGAAATTCGTGATTTAAAATTGAAGATCGAAGATCTTTGTACCATTTAAGTTCAAACACTTGAGGAATTCTAGAACTTTAGAGGAATTCTCTATCCACTTAACCCACCTTAGATGGTAGCAGCGTAAGTTTATTCCCGCTTATGCCTTAAAGCATTCACTATTTCCGTCCTTCAGACCAGACGTGTCTCGTAGGGTCGAAACTTCGAAATCAATAAATTTGGAGTAGAAAGAAAAGTCAGAAGTCAGAACACGTAACTTTTTGACTTGACCTGTTACGGTTATTGTCATTGTAATCAGACATTGAACATATAATGCAAGTGGGGGGCGCGCTTCCAAGTTGGCCAAAACGCAAACTTAAATTTTCAACCCAACTGGGCAGCGACTATGTCCATATCCTGAGCTGAAGGAGACTATAGCGAATACAACATTTATGAGTCTAATTGTCGTGTTGTCTAGTGCAGGGTAAGGAGGCAATAATGACGAGGGGGCTTGAACTGGAATGCAGACCAATATCACAAAAGCAAGTAAAAAAGAGTGTCCATTCCACGGCGTTTCCAACACGCAAAAACCGCAACTTCGACGGTGAGGCGATCTCTGGTCGCACACGTACTCTAGAATAGCCAACGTAAATTCCAAGTGTTGCAAAATTCCAGGATTTCAGCCTGAGGCGAAAGGGAAGGAAGATCCGCTTTTCCAAGAGTCAATTTTCTTCCTCGTTCAGCGGCAAGAACGTTTGTGGAAAGATGATTTTATAGGTTGAAGGTAAGATTTAGTGCACAAGTCTTCCTGTTTGCAGAATTTTGGAAAGGGGTCACAAATGTGTGGAATTTTTTTATATAATTTTATAAAGAGATTATTTCTGTAAATTAAATCTATAAATTTAAGGTCACAAAGGAAAAGGAAAAAAGATACTTCATATTATTACATATAATATTGTTATTAAAAGACAATTGAGTAATTTGTGTTTATTACATGTTTAAATAATTCATTACATCAGAAAAAACTCGTAATATGTTCAAATTATTTTTAAAAAATTAATACTAATTTTGTTTCGTAATCATCGATCCTGTAAAAATAAACTTTAAATAAGTAGCATTTCACCTCCAAAATAAAAGAATTCGTACCAATTGAAGCAAGTAAAATAAATAAAATAGAAAAACTTACCCTACAGCTGCCTATAAATATGATAGCGTAACTCCCAAATTAATATCCCCTGAAGCCTAAAAGGTCTCAAGCAAATCCCAAGATCTTCTTTTAACTAGCGATCATGCCATACTTGAACACAAGACCTCACGCTGCCCTATTGGCAAGCCCCGGATTGGGGCATCTCATCCCAATCCTCGAGCTTGCCAAGCGCTTGGTTAGTAGCCATGGCTTCCAAGCAACACTCTTTGTGGTCACAACGGACTCCTCACTCTCCAAATCCCCGATTTTCAAGCAATTACTACCTGTCCCTGACCAGCTAAACCTTGTTCTACTACCACCTGTGGACATCTCCAACCTCATAACCCCTTCTACTTTGATCTTGACACAACTTGCAATCATGATGCGAGAGGCTTTGCCGAGCTTTCGATCTCAGATACTAGCCATGAAGATTCCTCCCACTGCTCTTATTGTTGATTTATTTGGAACTGAAGCTATGAGCATAGCTGATGACTTTAACATGCTAAAGTACGTGTTTATTACTTCCACTGCATGGTTTCTTGCACTTACTGTGCATGTACCAACAGTCGACGACAGGGTGATAGAAGACGATCACGTTAAGAACCGCCGCCCTCTACCTATTCCCGGATGTATGTCACTCCCTTTTGAGGACACATTCGAACCTCTTCTGTTACGGAATGATCCGATATACGTTGAGTATCTGCGCATGGGGCTTAACATACAGACTGCTGACGGTATTTTGGTGAATACATGGCAAGACTTGGAGTCCTCAACACTTCTTGCACTTGAAGATACAAAGAAGCTGGGGAAGGCGAACCGGGTTCCTGTATATCCCGTGGGACCATTGGTCAGAGCAGCCAGACCAGGAGCAAGGAGTGAGGTGCTCTGTTGGCTGGATGAGCAGCCAAGTGAGTCGGTGATCTATGTTTCATTTGGGAGTGGCGGTACACTCTCTGCCAAGCAAACAACAGAGTTGGCTTGGGGACTGGAGTCTAGCAAGCAGAGGTTTGTATGGGTGATACGTCCACCAACGGTGGATAATGATGCGGCGGGGGCCCTCTTTCAGACCGGCCGTGGATGCAACGACTTCTTGGGTTTTCTGCCTGATGGGTTCTTGACTCGGACTTCCAATATGGGACTGGTGGTTCCGGAATGGGCGCCACAAACTGGGATCTTAAGCCATCCATCGATAGGTGGGTTCTTGTCGCACTGCGGATGGAACTCGACTCTGGAGAGTCTAGTTAGTGGGGTGCCGATGATTGCATGGCCTCTATACGCGGAGCAGAAGATGAATGCTGCAATGCTTACTGATGATATAGGTGTTGCCATTCGATCCAAGGCATCACCGACGGAGGACTGGGTAACTAGGGAGGAGATTGAGACGATGGTTAGAAAGATCATGGAGGACAAAGGTGATGCAAGAAGAATCAGGGCCAAGGCACTGAAGTCTAGTGCTGAGCAAGCTCTGAGGAAGGGTGGATCCTCTTACAATTCACTATCTCAAGTGGCGAATGACTGTGAGATTAGATTGAGGTACCTGAATTCGAGGATTCAAGGAGCTTAATTCTATTGCAGGATTTTACGCCGAAAATGTTTGATGTAAATGTTAACCTCCTCGAGACGTCCTGAAACTTCCCAAGTTTCAGGCACTACACTATGTTGATCTTCACCCGCTTCGAGTTCGAAGTTCTAAATAAACGAGCTAATAAAACATGCTACAACAAGCTAATTGTGTTTTGAATTGTCAGGACTCTGGCAAAACTGAATGGACACTGAAATAACTGAATTAGTACTAATTATTAAAAGAAATCGAAGTTTAAAAGAATCCAATAGTTTAGTCATATCAACTACATGTCAACATGCAACTGATGCTGAAGAACCAGTTTTTCTTGAAACATCTTCCTCCCTCAGAGAGCGAGAGAGGAAGTACCAACAAATCACACTGAGGATGCCCAATAGGTTCGATTAGATAGCACTTGTTGCCTCGTTCTCCGCACAAAGTTTGTTACTTCAGTGCCAAATGATAATCGGCGATTGTATCAGGTTGTTTAGCCATATTCTCCAATCTTAGGCCAAAGCCTCCGTCTTGGTAGTATCCAGGATCTAAGAAACGCAACGTTTGACAGAAAAACAAGATATATGATATGGGAAACAAAACAAATGGACAGCTCTAAACGCTCTGAAGCCGCAAGAGGCGACTCAACTCTTGAAGAGGCCCACACGAAGAATTGAAGAAAGCACCTTCAGCATACAACCTGTCAAGTGGTGAATATGAACGAAGCAATTCGTCAAATACTTAGTGCACTGTTCACGTGCACTGTTCACACAAGCTTCCACCATAATAAATTGCTACAGCTTCTGCTCCTCAATTTGTTCTCAAGTGCATAATGTATCTCCAAATTTAACAACTCAGTTCATTCACAAATTTGTGTATGTATGACTAAAAGATTGATGTATTTAAGAAATGGATGTAACTCTCTCTATCGAACTCAAAATGACAACTTCTGTGTTTTTGGACTTTGGGAACACTATCTGTTTTGTTTATGTGCTACTTCAGCTATTCATTCCTCAGTGACTAATTTGCTTCAGGAAAACTCAACGAAATTGATAAACCAAGCAAAAACTGAATTGGAAAAATGAGTATTGGTAAGTTTCTGTGATTATCCTAAACAAGCTTCAGAGTTTTGTAAAAACCATCAGCTAAATGCTTCTTTTCATTTCTGCTATATAACTTCAAAATTTTGCTACTGGAAATCAAAACAAAAGATAACATGAAGATTGAAACTTGAAAAGATGATGATCTTGTAATGAAAATTTTTGGTTTTTTCTTACTCATCTGGAAAAAATGAAAAGTGGAGCTTTATAATCAACTCTTGCATGTTCTGATACAATTTTATCATAAAATTAAAGGATAAAGCTTTAAACTGATGAGTATAACTAGTCCAGTACATCCATTTCCTGATTTGACTAAACACAAAATAACATACTTTGTCTTTAGCATAACCAGAACTAGAATTGAAAAAAGCTAAAACTTGTACAGTGGGGAACATTTTCGAAAAAAAAACAACTAACATGAAAAATGTATGGGCATACTGATCTGTCCATATCTTCACCAATTAATCCTAACAACATTCCTTAAGCTTAATTCTTGTTCATCCGCATTAAACAGCCAACTTGTTCTTCAATACATCAATTTGCCCTGTTTGTTCTGTTTTCTTTTTCTTCTTAACTGCTACGTCAAATTTCTGTTATGCATCCGAGAGTCTTGTTTCTGCACTTTCCATTTTCTGTCATCTTCTCTTCTTTTGCTTCTTTCCTATGATCTTTTGCTTCATTTCCTTGATCCATACATTGTTGAATTATGCTTAGGATCATCAACTCCAATTTCGACCTATACTTGAACTCTTTCGGCCTTCTCTTCAGCTTTTTCTTCCTTATCTTCATTGTCATTGCTAGCTCCTCTACTAGTTTCAATACCTCAGGCTGTACAAGACAACTCAATTCAACATCAACATATTCAACAAACGATGGACACACAGCCAAAAAGGTGAGAATACATGATAGGGAAGAGAACCCTCCTCCCACACGCCAGCAACCAAGTTACAGTGCCGCAATAATAGGGTAATATTCAGCACAAGAAGAGGATGAGTTAGCATGGCCAGAAGAGACCCCGACTGAGGTAGAAGGAGATATTACCATGGTAAAGGGAACCTTTGGGAATGCGATTGAACTTTCTGCGACTTTCAAAAATCGATTAGACAAGATTTGGGAGAGAGTGATAGTAGTAAAATTGCTTGGGAGAAGAATTGGATATTGCATGTTGAAGAATAGACTAAAAATTATGTGGAATCTGTCTGGAACAGTGAAGGTGATAAACCTCGACAATGATTTTTTTCTTGTTAATTTAGTTGAAGCTGAGGATTACCTGACAGCCCTTACCAAGGATTCGTGGGTGATACTAGGGCAAGCTCTTGCGGTTCAACCATGGCATCTGCTGTTCTGCCCTTCCCAGGGCAAAGTTTCAAGAGCAGTGATGTGGGTGAAATTTCCTAAACTACCTGTGTTTAGATATCATCCAATCATCCTCCAAGCATTGGGAAATTTGGTTGGACGAACGGTGAAAATCGATGAGCATAATCAACAGTCACAAAGGGGCAAGTTTGCAAGAGTGGCGGTGGAAGTCGACTTAATGGAACCAATAGTATCAATAGTAGAGCTCGATAGAGAAGAGATCAAAGTGGCGTACAAAGGGTTACCACAGATTTGTTATGTATGCGGGAGAGTTGGACACGGAGCAGGGACTTGCCCGACTAAGGTGCGGGTCCCTCAAGAAGGACCAACCACGGAAGGCATCAGACATAATCAAGATATAGGAGTCAACGTACTACAACGAAATTTGGGGAGGATAATCAGGCAGCGTATGGACCATGGGTCTAAGTGTAACGCAGTGTCAGACGGGCTACAGTACAGGCCAAACAACAGGGACAGGACATTACCACCGAGACACTGCAAACAAGACAACATAGATCTCGTTTTACTACACTATCGGGCAGTGAGTTCTTAGAAGACAATCATGACAGATCTCATGAAGCAGACAGGAACAAGACAGATGAGACAGTACATCCAGCACTGGTTAGATCATCCAAACTCGGAAGAAAGGAGTAGAATCGAATAAACCAAAAGCGTAATCCAACCAAGACTAAGCCCAGCTCAGCTAGCAAGGGAAAGGAGGTGGTACAGACGGACTCACAAAGAAACTCCATGCAAAAAGTAACTGAGCTATCTGACGTGAACAGATGTAGCAAGGAAACCATGCATGCAAAACAATATGTGACACGTGACTAAAATAATTCTTTCCAATTACCTGACGAGGACGACGTGGAGTGTGAGAATCCAGAAGAGGAGATGGAGGAGCATAGTGGGAAGCAACCTCCAAATCACCAACCATGTTTTACAAGCCCTCAACCTTAACTGCCAGATCATGGAATAGATAATGGAGGTGTGGGATATGTGGAGATGATTAATGAATCGCAGCAGGAATCCCTACCAAAGGACACAGGGATGGATGCAACAGGTGGCATAGAAGACGAAGTAAGGACCACCCATATTTGAGCACGGTGGTCTCCTTTTGTATATTACATATTATGTCCCTTATAATTTGGAACTGCCAAAGAGTGGGAGGGAAGGCTCTTAAGCCTGTTTTAATGAATTTTGTTAGAATTTATAAACCTTTCATGGTGGTACTGGTTGAAAACAGAATCAGTGGAAGTCCTGCAGTTACAGTCATTCGTAGCTTGGGATTTAGGCAATCTTTCAGAGTAGAAGCGGAAGGCTATTCAGGTGGAATTTGGTTATTATGGAGGGAGTACGTAGAGGTTAAAGTACTTGCAGCAAATAGACAATTTGTATATATTTCAGTTTGTAAAGATGGATCTTCATTTGTATTTACCGTAATCTATGCGAGCCCACAATACCAATATCAAAAATACTTATGACGGAACCTAACAAAAATAAAATAGGTTACCGATGGTGCTTGGTTACTTGAAAGAGATTTCAACGCAAAACTTGAAGCGGGCGATAAGCGAGGAGGATCCAGTATGAGGTCTGTTGTTAACAAAGGGTTTCAGAATTGCATTCAAAGATGTCAGTTATATGATCTTGGCTTGTCGGAATCAAGGTTCACCTGGAGAAGGGGTAACGTAGCGGCACATCTGGATAGAGCATTTTGTTCCACTAAATGGCAAGATTTATTTAATAATACATCATTCCATCATCTCCCATTCATTAAATCATACCACCGTCCTATATTGATAAGTTTTGGTCTGAAGTATCCTTATACCCCAGCATCTCGACCTTTTCGATTTAAGTCCGCTTGGCTTGCTAATGAATCCTTTGGTTCACTTACGCAAAATAACTGGGTACCGAATCCCAACAACTTTTGTGGATCTTTAAGACGATTTGCAGGAAAGTTGCAGAGATGAAACAAAGATGAGTTTGGTAACATTTTTCTGTAAAAAAATTGACTTTTGTCACACCTAGCAGGAATCCAACGTGCCTTAGAAGGACAACAGTCGGCCTCTATGGTGCAGTTGGAGGTTTTCCTTAGAAAAAAACTAGAACAAGTGTTGTGTGAAGAAGAACTATTTTGGCATCAACAATCCTGATCTCAATGGTTGTCTTACGAAGATAGGAACACGAAGTTTTATCACGCCACGACCAAGAGAAAAGGCAACAAACAAACGTCAGTGCTCTGAGAGACGAGGAGGGAAGACTGATCCCGGATTATACAGCCTTGAGGAGCTTGGCCAAAAACTATATAGAGCAATTATATACATGCGAAGATAATAAGTTGACAAATATTCCGAGTAGGGGCATGTTTCCAGCACTGAACCCCAATGTAAAAATATTTCTGGGTGCTCCATTACAGGTGACAGAGGTGAAGAACGCCATCTTCGATATAGAAGCAATAAAGCACCTCATTTCGACAGTTTTCACACATTATTTTTTCAGAAGCAATGGGACATCGTTGGTAACTCAGTAGTGGACTTTATTCAGAGAGTTTTCTGACTTGAAGCATGGGAAGCGGAGATAAATAGAACCATTCTAGTACTAATCTCCAAACTTACCTCACCTACATCCATCACACAATTCCGACCCATCAGTCTCAGCTTGGTAATATATAAAGCCATTGCAAAAGTAGTGGTCCACCGGTTACAACCGTATTTAACTAAACTAGTGGCTCCCTACCAATGCAACTTTGTCCCAAATAGACTAATCACGGACAATATCATAATAGTGCAAGAAGTTATTCACTCTATGAGAAGGAAGAAAGGAAAATCAGGTTATCTTGCCATCAAAGTTGACCTAAAAAAAGCGTACAATAGACTGCGCTGGGAGTTCACCTGAGGCACTTATCAGTCTCGTTATGAAATGCATTACTACAGTTTCTATGCAAGTAAGTTGTGAGGGTGAGCTCTCTAAGGTGTTTACATCTACCCGTGGAATTCGTCAGGGAGACTCGTTATTGCCATAAATATTTGTACTTTGTCTTGAGAGGTTGGGGCACGTAATTAATCACGCAGTATCTGAAGGCAAATGGAACCTAATAAAACTGAGCCGAAGAGGTCCTGCGTTATCGCATCTTTTCTTCGCTGACGACCTCATTTTATTCACAAAAATACAAGACGATCAGGTGATGGTTATTCAAGATAATATAGATCGCTTTTGTTCGGCTTCTGGACAAAAGTGAGTAAAAAAAAGACGTGTTGCTTTTGTTCTAAGAATATATCTCGCCATTTGGCTCTTGCGATCAGTTGAAAGTTGGGCTTCCAACTTACACACAATCTGGGAAAATACCTCGGTGTATCGATTATCCACAAGCGAACCTCTACAAGGTCTTACCAGTATATTTTAGATAATGTGCAGAAGAGGCTTGAAGGGTGGCGTGGAAAACATCTCTCTTTCGCTGGTAGGATCACATTAATCCAATCGGTGCTATCAGCTCTTCCCATCTACATGATGCAAACCGTGCGACTCCCTCGTCAGTTATGTGATGATCTTGAGAGAATTATTCATACATTTCTATGGGGATCAACAGCGGAGCACAACAAGACAAGCTTGGTAAGCTGGGAAAAGGTGTGCAAGCCGAAAGAATCAGGCAAGTTGGGCCTTAGAAAAATCCGAGTGAATAATGACGCTTTATTGCCTAAACTCGGATGCTTTCTAATGAACAAAGCTGAAGCTCTATGGGTAAAGATACTAAGTGACAAATATAAATTCGACAGAACCAACTTACCTTCTTCCATTTCGTCCACTGGAGGATCCATGGTATGGAAGGGAATTGGTGAGGTATGGTCGTATGTGATCCTTGGAATAAAATGAGTGCTGGGCAATGAAGCAACTACTAAATTCTGGAAAGATGCTTGGGTGCATGATCTTGGACCAATTAGGGAACAAGCGATACAACCAATTCTGAGTAATTTGTTAAACCTACCAATAAAGTCATTTGTGGATAATATTGGAGGCTGGCGTTGGAATTTATTTCACTCTATAATCCCGACATTGGTTTACATGGCAATAGCTGGAATTCTACCACCAAGCATACATTTAGGTCCTGATCGGTTGGTTTGGGGAGCTTCCAAGAATAGTCACTTTTCCACTACTTCTGCATATAATTTGATAGATGGGCAAGACGACAATAGCAGAGAAGGTTACTGGGAAAAGATATGGAAATGGGAGGGACCGTAAAGGATAAAAGCTTTTCCATGGCTCCTTGCTCGTGGAAGGCTCTTCACTAATCAGCAAAGATACATCAGACACCAATCCACGAACCGTTCCTATCAGTTCTGTGGTGAAACCGAAACCATATTACATGTCATCAAGGACGGTTGTGGAGCTTGCAATTTCTGGAGAGGCTTCTCTAACTCATCCATTTCCGAAGAATTTTTCAAGGTGGATGAAAGCAGATGGCTGTCAGTTAATTTGAAACAACATATGAAGATACAAGGATTAGAATGGTCGAGAGTCTTTGGTACGACTTGTTGGTTCCATAGTGTTAGAGAAACAAAAATATTTTTGAATCCAATTTCTTATGGCCTACAAATCCCCATACGATTGTGTTAGAGTACATATGCTCGATCGTCCATGGTAAGGAATTAGTAGGAATAGCTCTGTTGAACCTAAGGATGTGGGCAGAGACCCTTGTTGGCTGGAGGAATCCTCCGTATGACTGGATACGCCTCAATACAGATAGTGCATATAAAGTTTCTTCCTCGCAGGCTTCAACAGGAGGGATACTGCGAAATAGTACTGGAGCATGGCTAGGTGGTTTTGCTCATAACGTAGGTTTCTGCACCACTGTCTGCGTATAACTTTGGGGGGTATTTTCAGGTCTTCAACTTGCATGGAATCTTGGGTATCGGAGAGTTAAATCAGATGTAGATTCATTGATAGTTATTAACATATTATCATCCTCCGATAACCACCATGTCCAGTATAATTCTCTGCTCCTGGGTATCCAAAAGTTACTAACCAGAGAGTGGAATTTGAAAGCTAGGCATGTGTATCAAGAGGCCAATAGAGTTGCGGATTGGCTAGCTAACTTCGCTAGTTCTTTTGAACTTGACATCCATTTGATTCAAAACCTGCGTGTGGGTTGTCTTTTTATCCTTCTAGAGGATATCTTGGGGTATCCTTTAGCCGTCTAACAACTTAAAGTTTGGTCTCAAAACTTGAGTTCTTCGACTGAGCAAGCCAAAGTTAAATGTGGAAGAATTCGTAACAATTATGTATAAGATGTTCGTGAAATCAAAGCATCCACCATATGCTAACAAGGTTAAGCACAGGGCATGTTTCATCCCGTAGGCCATAATAACTGATGACTGCATTTGGAATAAATAAGGGAAATTGTAGGGGAAACTTAAGCCTCCAAAACTCTGTAGCTTATGACTCATCACGTGTAAAAAATACAGAATGGTATAGATTTTATTAATAATATCTCTTGAATAATATATAGCAAATGATGCCAATTTATACATGTATTATAAACGTAGATAAAAGGAAGACCTGTATACAATAGATAAGGATAGAAGCAGTACGCCAGTTAAATAGTTACAGACATAAATATAATTCTTAACACCTTCGGTGGGTGAGCAATAAGGGTAACTGAAACTATTGAACCCCCAATAACTTGGTGAATATATCTCCAACTTGATCTTTACTCGATAGAAAACCAATTTGAATATTGCTTCGGCAACTTGTTTCTGGGCAAAGTGATAATCGAGTTCTATGTGATTTTTAAGGGCATAAAAAAATGTGTTAGTGCTCATGTATGTGACACCAATATTATCACACCACAATACAGGTTTTATGGAACATAAAATACTAGGTTCTTGGAGAAGAGATTGTACCCACAAAAGCTCAGCATTTGTATTAGTAAGTGTCTTACATTCACTCTCTGAAGATGATCTTGTAATTATTGGTTGCTTTTTAACACTCGAGGGCATTAAATATTTGCCAATATAAATAGCATACCCAATGGTAGATCAGTGATCATCAAGAAAACTTTCTCAATTTCCGTCAGAAAAGTACTGAAGGCAAATACTATTATCTTTGGTAAAGAAATGTGCATGATTAATTTTATGCTTTACGTATTGAAGAAGGCATTTCACTGCTACCCAATAGACATCAGTTGGATGATGCATGAATTAATATAGTCTATTAACTGTGAAACCATTGTCTTGCCTTGTAAATCTAGCATGTTGTAAGGCACCCAACATTCGGTCATATAATTGAGCCACTTAAAAGAAATTATCATTTTCACGGGTTAACAGTAAGGACGTTGTCATGGGTGTGAGATAGCCTTTAGCATCCTACAAATCAGTTTCACTGACTTGTTATGAATATATTTTTATTGAGTGAGATACCCGTGGATGTATGATTAACTTGGACACCAAGTAAATATTGCAATTGATCAATGTCGTCATTGACCATAACATTTTATAGGATTTGGGCTAAATAAAAAAAAAACCCAATAAATCGACAATATATAAATATGTAAATTTTAAAGGCATTTTTTTATTATTAAAATTTAATATATATATATATATATAAGTGACTCAATTTATAAATCTACATACTCAACAAAATATTAAATGATCATAACATTAGCTAATAATATCTTGCAAATGTCAGTAACAATAAAATCACTAAAAATAGTAGCAGTAATAACAAAATAGCAATAACAGCAATCAAACAACAATATTAAACTGCAAAATACTAAGAAAATTGTACTAACAAACATACAGA
>JAOQMP010000210.1:7592335-7615912 GCA_027563575.1 Erythroxylum pedicellare
CATAATACATAATTAATTAATTACATACTAACCCCATTTTACAATTCCATTTTCAATTCCAATTCTAATTTTCATATCAGAAATTCATAACAAAATAACAAAACCCCATGGTATTCAATCCAACAATTTCAACTTCAACAATTCCATTCCAAAATCAAATTCAAACCAATTTACTTCACATACACACAAATCCACCGTAAGCAATTTCATTCCCAAACAATTTCAAAACAAAATAATCATTAATCCAAATCCGTGACAGCAACTTCAACCTCCACCCACCGACAGCTAAGTCAACTCCCAAATTCATCAACACAATTACACAAATCCAAATCCAATCCAATCCACAACACCAAAAAATTTGTAATTTACGTTTACAGTTGATCAACAATTTTTGGAAACACCAAACAACAGAGAAGAGAACAGATTAACAGAAACAGAATCAACAGACCCTAAATTTTTTTTGAAACCGTCGTGTCTTCGCTCTTTAGGTTATGACTTTGGGTTTTCGGGTTTTCCACCTTCACAGACGCGTCGGGGGGTCGATGACTCGGTGGTGTGACGACAACGTATTGTGGACCTTATGGTGTTGCGGTGGATCTTTGGGAGATGCCAAACGTAAACCCAGATCGCGACTCCGACGAGGATGAGGCAAGGAGGAGAGTGATATAAGCACTAGGGAGGGCCAGAGGAGACAATCGAAGAAGAGAGGAAGCGGCGGTAGTGATGAGACGACCTAGATGACGGCGAGAGAGAGGTGCGAGCGAGAGAGACTGCGAGAGAGTGAGAGAGAGAGAGAGAGTGAGACTTGAGAGAGAGGCAGCAGTCGGGGGTCGAGGGTGGATTAGGTTTAGGTTAAAAAATTTTCAAATTTACAAAAAGGTCCTCCAACTTTTTAAAATTTCCAGATCCGACCGGTATTTTTTGGTATGTTAGGTACCGGCCGGTACCCAACAGAAAATTTCGGTACTGCTCGGTATTATTGTTTGGTACCGAGGTTAGGTTCCACCATACCGTTTTCCGGCTGGTACGGTACGGATCTCAAAACTCTAGTTAAGTGAGAATTTAAGTGCATTCAACTGAATTACGAGATCTTCATTTCTGTCATTAGTTTCTTCTATAGTAACCTCTACCTTTCCTTCCTTAGTTTCTTTTGTATATTCCTCATTATCGATATCATTAATGAGCATATGCAAAAGTTGTTTCAGTTTGCATTGATGCCCGAGAAAATACCTATCCCCACATTTATAACACTTGCTTAGTTCCCGATTATAATCAAGTTTGGTAGTGGTTGATTTGTTAAGATTAGCTGTTGTGGTTTTGTTATATGTGGTTGCTTTGTTAGTATTGTAAGGTTTGGAGGTTGGTGGTGTAGGGTTTTTATGGATGGCTTCATTCAACCTTGCCTGTTCATAAGCTTCTTTAAGTGTAGAGGGATTAAACCCCTTGACTGCCTAACCCAGATCGTCTTGTAGGACGCCAATGAACACTTTTACCAAGTAATCCTATATTAGGCTTGAATTCATTTTTCAAACAAGAGACTTGAGTTCTTCAAACTTCACCTGATAAGCCTCCGCGGTGTCGGTTTGCTTGAGTTTGTGGAACTCCTCCATTATGTTAACTTTAGTATGACTAGTAAATCTGCTGCACAATTCTTCAGCAAACTCCTCCCAGTTTAGATCTGTCTTACCTTCTTTCCAATCTTGATACCAAATATCAGGCTTCTCCTCCAAAAAAATGGTCTTAGATTCAACCTTGTTTTTGTCAGGCATGTTATAGATCTGAAATATTTTCTATCATTTCCTAATCTATAGTCTGGGTTGTTTACCATCAAAATAAATAAAGTCTATTTTGGGCCATAACATATTGGTGGTTTGGATTAGTGGAAGGATATTTGTGGTCGGAGGGTTATGTGTTGGGTTTGTGGTGGTATTTACGGGTTGTTTGGTGTTTGTTATTGGCAGGGGTGGTGAGTTGAGGATTCCATCATATGTCTTGGATGAGGGTGAGGTGACTGTAGCTATAAGGGTAAGATGTTGGTTAGTTTTGATGGCTTCTAAAAGGGTCAGTATGGATTTCTGGTAGGGGTATTCATGATAGGGTAACCTGACCCGTTCATAAATAACTTGAACCTGAACCTGAATGTTAGGTTCGACAATTTCACGAACCTGAACCTGAACCTAAAGAACCTATAGGATCGGTTAACCTATTTTCAAGTTCGGTTCTCAGGGTAACCAGAACCTATTTATATCAATATATATGACAAAAAATTATAAAAATAATTGGTAAAAACAAATACGAATTATTTATAAAAGTATGTATATAAAATCCATCAAATATTAATCCAATATGTTAAACCCAAGCAAAGTAAAAAAAGCCAAACAATATCTTATAAAAGATCTATACTAAAAAAAAGATAAATTATTAAACAATTATTCTTCGAATAGGATGGTAAGATATCTAAGCTAAGATATGTGCCTTAAAAAACTAAAATTGTAGGATTTCTTAATAAATGTATTTTACACTTATTAATTTCTTTAATTAATCTCTAAATGATTATATTATTTTAGTCAATGAAGTTTTCTACTAATAGTTTAATACTTCGATCAATAATTTTGACACATATTAATTACTATTTAAAGTAGAAGTATTGAGTATTATGCATTAGTTGTTACTTATAATAGCAATGTTCAAGATATGATATGTTTTTTTAGATGTTTTAGGTTCAGGTTTAAATCTAAACCTATAAATCAAGTTCAGTTCAGTTAACCTAGAACCGCAAATTAGAAACCTGAACCTGAACCATGAACTTAATTTTTCATGTTGGATTAACCTTATTTATAGGTTCAGTTCATGTGATTCAAGTTTGATTCACCGGTTCACGAATTTTCTTGGACATCCCCTAATAGGTTTTGCATGATTACCCTATTTAGTTTATGTCTTGTTTTTTTGCGCCAAAATATTACGAGGAGACATGACAATAAGACGCAAGGTCCAATTCCACCTGATCCAAACTAACCCCAAAATCGACTGGTCAAAATCAATTTAATCAATATTCAAGTTAAACTTGGAACCAAGAGTCCAGCCCAAAATCCAACATAAAAGACCCAAACGACCCAATTGTCTGACCAAAATAACCTTATTTTGGATAGCCCACTCAAACTCGGGCCTAGGCTTAGGTTGAATAACATAAGCTCACCCAAACTTTTGAGTTAGCTCGGACCACATTTTCCAAGATCAATCTGACCCACTGCCATACTCGGTTATAAAGGATGATGTGATTTAAGATAATACAGAACAATATCTCATCAATATATGTCCTCACTTGTTTCCCCTTGAATTAACATCAAGGGGCCTGAATTTCAATTAATTGAGAAAGGGGAATATAAGCTAAATCTTGTTGATGAAATGCTATGTACTTGGAATGGGTTGTTTCATTTCATAATAACTTGCCAAAAGTGGGTACTTGATGGTGGAAGATTACAAATGAATGCGCACAAATAGGAGTTTCAAGCCACCAGGAAAGATGAGTATGTTTCAAGACATGGGCGACAAATACAGAGTTTATTACACCTAGTTCCATGTGAAGAAACAACAAATACACAAAAGAATACATCCTGCACATTCAAATTTTTTATTTGTTGAAGAATCGAAAGCCATGTACAACGAACCTCACATAAGGAAATCAGGAGACAGATCTGACAGTACTGACGGTGGCACAAGCAGTTGTTCTTCAAGTGACAGCATCAGGTGAACATAAACCTATTACAAATCAACGCATTCAACAACTGGCAGAAAAAGAATCAGTAACACATTATCAAACCTTAGCAAGCCTCTTCACAATAGCGGCCATATATTTTCCCTGATGTTCTGCAACTGCAAGCTCGGTTTCACTTGGCCCTCTTGTGCCATCACCAGCATAAACTCCGGCACCATAAGGAGAGCCCCCTCGAATAGAATCCATTTTGAACATACCAGCTCCAAACGTGTACCCAACAGGAACAAATAGCATTCCATGGTGGGCTAATTGGGTAATTGCTGTCCATCTGCCCCAAATGAAAGAAAAACAGAGGATGGAGTAAGTGTATATTGGCCATTCAGAAAGCCATTTCAATATAGCCTTTAATTTGAGATTATGTTACGAAAGTAGCCTATCCTTAATCTGACTGCATGTCCTTTTAGCTCAATAAGTATATAGATCGTAGAAAATAAGTAGAATAATTTCCAACTGGTCTCACAACAAAGGATGAAGTGCAAAATTTCTGAAATGGTGGATTGATTCTATACCTTTTTTAGCTCTAAACAAGTCAAAAGCATTTTTCCCACATAAATACAGCTATGCGTGAACTCTTCATCAGAGCACTCAACAGCAACAAAGATCTAGCGAAGTAATCCCATAAAGAATTTGCTTATGCCCTAATCAAATACACCTGTAAGCGCTAAAACCTAGAAATCTCAGGGGCTAATGTCCGAGCCATTTGTATCCCGGAATCATATCAACTTCAGATATTATAGAATTCTTTCTTCTTCAGAGTCATTTAACAATCAATTATTATTCCATACTTATTCTGGTAGCAATCCAAAACCTAGCCTGACTAAGAATGGGAATATAACAAACTAAAATAGTAAACAACTTCAAGAAATAAAAAAAAACTCGCTTGCTATATAAAGAACTCTGAGACAAAAATCGCCGTACCAAGAATTTCAACCAAACTAATCCGATGGCAATATAATGCATAGATCAAAAAACATATCTGTGCTCCAGATGTTTGGAATCACTCAAGTTGCCATTTCATAGAGCAAGGCCATATTGTTGAACATATCTCAAAACCACTCGGAGGTACCATAGATTCAAGCATGGGCGTATTCCATCACACCATAATTGCACATAACATAATATGCTCAAATTCACGAAGCACAACGATTGTTGAATATTTAAAAAGCTTTCTCAATTTACTTTTATCATCTTCCATAATCAGGTCATCTTACGCCTAGCACCCACTACTGCCAATTTCCTCCAATCTTTAATCTATTGAATGAGTCACTTCTAGTTAAGTTTAAGGCAAGTCAAATGTTGCTCCCAATTACATAAATTGTATAAAAACGTTGACTAATTCTAACAAACAAAATTCTAATCAAACCAAACAATCAAAATTCATCACATTAACAACTTACGCCGTCGTCTCTTGACCGCCACCTTGCGTCCCCGTACTAACAAAGAATCCGGCGGGCTTCCCAGCGAGCTTCTGCTCCTTCCACAGCTGACCAGTCGAATCAAAAAACGCCTTCATCTGAGCCGCCATAGAACCATACCTCGTCGGAAACCCAAACAACAACCCATCAGCCTCCGCCAGCTCCACCGCGCTGATCACCGGAATCTCCGCGTCCATCGGTGGAGCCTTCATTTGCTCCAAGACGTCCGCCGTCAGCGTCTCCGGCACGCGGAAGAGCACGGCCTCCACACCGTCGACGCCGTCCACTCCCTTCTTCATCCTCTTCGCCAAACCCTCAACGTGTCCGTACATCGAGTAGAACACTATGAATATCTTCAGCGCGGATGGCGCGATCGATTCTGTCGCGGGGATGGTGGTGGCTGCGCTGTTAGTAGCGTGGTCCTCGGCCCGGATCGGAGCATCTCCAGGATGGCCAAGTGAGTCGTTGACGGCCGGTTGTTTCTTCTTGCTAGGGACGCAACCACCTCCTTTGCCCATATCAACCAAATCGATCCTTCCTCCCAATTCCAGGCAAGAACTGGGAACCCCAAACACTAGAAAAACTGTCGTTTTAAGCGGGGATCCGGTCTGAAGGACTGTACAATCGCCGGCCAGTGTATTTTTATTCTAATATAGTCTGGAGTGATTTTAGCTAAATTCACAATCGGATATGTACGGGAGTCTGGTAGACTGGCAGGCGTTTGACTTTTGATTTACAGGCCACGTGTCGGCTCGGAGATGTGGAAACGACGTCGTACTTTTTGTGCCGCCATTTTTTGCAGTTTATGGAATGTATGTGTACTGTATAGTGGTCCGTTTATACCAGGAGGTTTGTTTGGTAAAATGACAAGTTAGACGAATGACGTCATCCTCGTCTTTGTTTGACGTTGTAAATAATTTTATTATGTTGTACTTAAAATTACATGGATTTCTAGTCGACCCAATTCATATCGGGTCGAGTTTGAACTTCATTTCCCCTCCCTTTTGGGTTGGGCTGTCAATTGTGGACAGACCAATGCAAAAGTGCTATCTGCAGAAAAAGTAGAAATCCAGACCTCAGCTTTGGATGTTGACATTGACCCATATTTTAGAGCGGTTGAATGAGATTGAGCTCAAGAATTTATTTACTACATACTTAAACAATTACGGATTCTACTAATATAAATAATAATAATAATAATAAACCAATAATGATGTGAAATCCTCCTTCGATTGCCAATGGATCCTCGTTGCCTCATAATTTCCATCCAAATTCATCTTGAGTAGGGAAATACCATCACTTTTATCTCAAAGTAACCACTGGACGATTGCCTTTTCTGTTTATTATCTTTCATCAACATGTTAGTAAACAAAACTTGATAACCTAACTAAAGGGAGTATAATTTTTTTAATGTTACTTTTCAATTTTTCTAAAATGCAAAATAATAATTAAAAAAAAAGAGTCTTGTTAATATTTCGTTGATTCTTTAAATCTTATTAAAGATTGATTACTTGTAATTATAATTTTCTTAACATTTTACAATTGCAAGAAAGTTACTCATTTATGAATATTAGTTGTTCTTACAAATTCCATATCATCAAAATAAATGAAGAAAATCATTTTTCATTTGCTTAAGTTTCTTATGTAATTAACAATTTGCTTTCAATTCATTTTCTTGCTTATTCGCAAACTAATTAAGAGGATTACGCATGTTGTTTGATTATCGAAGCAGACCAGCAATCTAACACTATAACCAAATAAGCATTGTGACCCATGATAATAGAACAAGGATATGATACTTTTCTATGGCTATTTGATTCAACCGATGCTTAATAACTGATAATTGTTAGTTAGCATATACGATTGCCACAATTTGGTCATTAAGCAAAATGAGTCATCTTGCCTTACGTATGGCTATGATTCTATTCATGACATAAAAGTTTCCTAACAAATCCTGAACCTGAGGTAGGGGCCGACCATCGAGAAATTCACTGATGTATCGATTGGCACAGTTCATTTCATTTCACCCCAACTCTATGACTTCAGTCTTCTCCATAAAATTCCCATATAGCATGGACCACCATGAGAGACACAAAAGTACTTGGGACACGAAAAGGTGACCATGAAACCAGTATCTTTTAGTTTAAGATCTAGTATACATCTGAGAGACCACTCTAGAAATCACCATACCATACCCCCTTTAATGCCTGCGAGAATCCGTACCTACACCATAAGGGTCCTCTCTTGTAGCTCAACACGTTTTCTTTGAAAACATAGGAAGTGTTTGTACTAATTAAAGTTCAAGACTATTGTACATCATTAATAAAAGATTAGCTTGGCTTAGTGGGTTACCATGTGCTAAAGTTAATAGAAGTATGAGGCAATTGATAGAGGCAAAGAAAAGACAGCTTTGAAGTACGTAAAAAGATCGCGAAGATCATCAAAAATAGAAGCAATCGTGACTGTTTAGGACACATATCCCACTAGTTTACATCCACCAGCCACGTCTCGTACGGTCTGTTATGGTTAAGCATAAACTAGAAGAATAGAATAAGGGTTTTACTGAAAGATTAGAATCTTTGATTATTATAAGCTAATTAAGGTCTCCAGAAGATACAAACTTAGCTGTTGGCGAGATTTCTTGCTTTTTACGTATTGTGGGGGGAGAGGGAATATAATGATTTTAACTTTAGGTTTGTGTATGTGGACTTGTAACTTTTGATAGGTCAGTGACGAGTTAGGAAGGATTATCTTTCAGTGAGAAAGTGGCAAAGCCGCTATTTCTTATCAACTTGCTTTTTAAGCATTTGACCCTCGTTTTGATAACCAATGACTAAGTTGTTTATGAGACTGTAACACTGGTACTGGCTCCATAGTATTTGCGGTATGATTCCCGTATTGAAAATTCTTCATATTATACCATAAAGATCTTTTTCAAAAACTTTAACTGCTTTTAATACTACGTTTCTTTTTCACTAATGACTTGATTCATGTTCCATACAACACTCTCTCAAAAACCATATTGGCTGCCAAGCTTTGCCTGCTGATTGGTCCGTAGTTCAATTGATGTGCAGCTAATGTCTAGCACATTGATTTTAGAGCCTAATAAAATACAATGCAAGTCATAACTAACCCAGTTACGGGCCTAATTTAAGGCGGAATTCAAGGGTTGTTGAAATCTAAAATTATTAAATCTAGGCGGTAACTTTTGTAGTTTTTTGTTTATACTAACTTGACGTAATAAAACTTGGCACGAACTTAAAGGAGAAAGCGTGAAACATTTTGGTGTGGGAGGAGGGAAACATGGATGGAGACTGTGTGTGGCATGTACAACACAAACAAAATTGACTTGAAGGAAAAGATAATACCCTCGTATGGGTACGTGCTACTCAAAATCTAGTGGCAATCCACATCCCCTGGGATGCAGTTTCATTTTCATATGGAAGAAGTTGCTGGTTTTTAATCATATTAGCTCCCTACTCTATATCTTTTATGTGGATGAGAGGGTAGAAGGGTGTCATACGAACAAAATCTAATTCTTGATACTTAGATTAGTAAAATGATTTTGATTGATAGCCATTCTCTAGGTTTTAGATTTATATTGTAGATACCAAACCTAATCAGGCAGGAACAAGAACCAGAACCAGAACCTATAAATGAAGCTCTAAAAAAAGTAGTAGCTTCCTTCCCCTTATATCATAATAAAGAGTTTAAATAAGCTTCAAAGATGAAATCTATTCAACTTGAAATGCAAATTTTCCCTATTTTTACCATTGCCAATATCTAAAGCTAATGAGAAAGAAGGGGACCACCATTTTTTCAATCTTGTTCAGACATGGTTGACAAATGTCTAATACGATGGTCCCAAGTAGGATAGGTGCTTTGGATGTTTTGGGATCGAGTAATTTTTCTTAATCAAGGGGAAGACTTAGATTAGGCCAAATCAAAAAAGAAAAGAAAATTTGATTATCCCATAACCATGAAGCATATAAGAGAAGTTTGCAAGACGGGAAACAAGAGTTGCTGGTGTCGGGATAATGATGACACCATTAGTTTAAACTTAAAGCCCAATAGTTTTGATTTGTTTTTGGTTAAAACAAAACCTTATTGAAATATATAAACAAGTCCAAGAAAAAGCAAGCTAAAGGGAATCAGTACCACACCATGCGCGTATCAAAAGAGTAGGACACAATTTACTTAAGCTGTCTGCTTAAGAGAGAATCTGTCTCTTCTCTCTCCATCAAATGTTTAATCTCTCTCAAGTTTCATCCTTATCCTTTCTTACCATTCAATATATTATAAGAAAAATAATTTAAACATCAACAATTATGGTTCGAAATATCCATCCTGCCCCTTAAGGTGGTTAGAGGTCATGGGGTTGAGTGCCCTATTGAGTTCTCGAATCTCTCTAAAGAACTCACTTTGTAATATGGTGCTAATTGATTGTCACCCAAATTGATTGACCCTGTCCAAAAATGCACCATTTAACCTTCCAGAGCACCTTCTCTTCTTATATAAGAAGTAATCCCCTCTTCTCCTCTCAGCTTATAAGTCCTATGATAGGTGTCACACATTGATTCAAGTGGTCCAAATTATCGCTCTCAAAAACCTCTTCCATGATTGATAGAGCTATTGCCGTGTGTAACAAGTGCTAAACAACCCTTACTCCAACTTCACTCTTAACTGTTCCCCAGTTAAAGAATATGCATTTTATCCACTTCTATCCTGATTTGTATTTGCAAAACTTGACGTAAAGAAAGTAGCAGACATGTTTAGACTGACTTGTAGATTTTGAAGCATGTATGAAGTCATACAGATAAGGGATACAGAGTAGATAAAATGAATGGAGACCTTTGGCACCCTCTTATCTTCCTTTTCATCTTAGCCTGATATTTCCTCTTATGACCAAAGCTTTGAAGTCCTTTAATCTTCTCTAGTTTTGGGCTTGCCAATTGAAGATGTAAAACAAATAATTCCTACGCATGCATAGTAGTAGAAGCAAACTGAAGGACGTGTAAAAAGATACTACGAAACTATATCTTTGTTTGATAAGTACCCAGTTTATCAAATCCAAAAATCTAACAAAGGCAAAAAGATTTTTAAATATTAATTTCAGGATGAATTTTTATAAGAAATTTTTAAATAACTTATGAACTCATGATTACTATTTTTAGGACATACATTGATCTTGATATTATACAATAATTTGAAATTATGTAAATAAATCACTTAATAAATTAATAACTCAAAAGTAAATAAAAATTTAAATTAATTTATCAACAATAAATTATGACATGAAGTGAATAAAAAAATAATTCGTATGAGTAATGAAACAAATAACTAAGTGAGCAAACATATCTTTATGTGTCCATTTTAATTTTAATTTTAATTCTGAGAAATCAATTATTAATATAATATAAACTAAACAAAGACAAGTGGTTTTGTTTAATTGAAGACTACATTGGACAAGGAAACCATGAGCTCGAATACCTCATTATTACCATGATATTGAGTCCTGAACAACTTGGCACAGTTATGAGATTAATTGAAGGGACGAGGTTTATGTGCCCGTTTACCAACTAGCTAACCCTAAACTATAAGGAACGTGGAAGTTAAAATATGGCGGCTACCGTTAAAAGTGAAGCGTGAACCCAAGAAAGGCAGTGATTGGAGGGCAGGGTCTTGTAGAACTGGGAAAGTTACACGTGGATGGATAAACTACGTGGTCCCCCCGTGTTTTTGGGGGAGTTGACACGCGTTAAAGTGTTTGGTTGCGACCCATGTGCACTTTGCTTAGCCAACTTGCCTTTGTCACTCCAATTCTCATTTTCTTTGGACTTTGGCTCGAGCCAGCCATTTAGCCCTAGAGAATAGCTACAAGAGTAGGTGTCGATGGGACTGATTGTGAACCAGTAGAAAGTGTTGAATACTCTTCTTTTTTCTTCGTTGCTTTGGGAAATCTTATAGGGAATAAAATTTTAGGAATTATGTATTTTAATTAACCAGCTAAAGTGTTATTCAATCCAATTCAGTAATAACAAATTCCCACATCTGCATCAAATTCAAATCAAAATTTTAAAATAATATTTTTAAATCGTAAACCTCAATTTGAAAATTCAAAATTAAGATGTAAAAAATTAAAGAATATGTCAAATAGATCATTCTTTAAAAAATTAATGAACAATCTTATAATACATATTTTAAATTTTTATTGAAGTATAAAAAAGATTCATTAATTATTATTTTTAAAACATATGTATAAATTTTCGGTTGAGAAAAGTCAAAGCAGTTCCGTTCAATAGAAGAATTTGTTAGGTCACGGACTATAAACTTTAACAGAGAGACTTCTAACTTCTAAGCTCTAGAAAGTGTCTAAAAACATGCCCCCTTCATTTACTACAAGTGAAAGATAATTAAACTTGGGGAGTTATATATATATCGTAAGTTTTAGTGTCTAATAGTGATATTAACATCATGTGATTCATTCCGAAATAATGAGAGAGATCCCACCCACACAACCTGTAGCCAATAGAAGATTGATAGATGCATTGCGAAGTACATATCATCTCTGCAATTTTTCTGATGATGTTGACATGATGTTTTCCAAGTGTAACCTAGAGTGTGATTCCGTTAAAAGACAATTCCCCAATAGAGAAAAAGTTTGGAGAGCAATCAATTGGTCACAGAAATCATCTGTCCAACCCACAAAACATATGCAAACTATGTAAAAGAAAGAAAACAACCCCACCTCCAATTGATCATCGAAAAGGACGAACAATCATTTAGAGTTGGAAAAAATACGCGTACTAGCTCTCTCCTTTGGAGGATTATCTATTGCTTCTCCCGCCAAACTGATGGGGTATACTTAAAAACTTTTATTTCTCATAATGTTTGCTTGTTGGGATGTTTCAGAAGATGTCAGTTGATAGTGGGAGGAAGGAACTAAACCGTAAGCTTCCCGGAAATCCATTCCATTGGTCCCTGCCTTGAAGTAAGTTAAGCTACTAAGCACTAACCCCTGACATTAAAAATATCTTCCAAGTGATTGTTCTGCAGCAAAATTCATGCCTTGTGAATTTCGTTTCAACTCTTTTCTTTTCTTCTTACCTATTATTTGTCTAGTTGTCTACTGAGTCATTATGAAGGGATTTTTTCCTTGGAAAGGAGAAAGTGGGCGTGCTTTTCTTGTCTCCACTTGAATATTCCGGGAAAGTAGGGTCAAGCCAATGCAACTCATCTTTATACCATCTTGTCACTGTCTTCATGTTGCATTTTAGCTGCTGAAAAGAAAGTGACCTAATGGATGAGAGAGCTATTAGTGTTCCCTGATTGAATTGACACAACAGCCAGAGTTTTCCACTATAGTTCATTTGTTATTCTTATTCTACTTGAATTAGAAACATAGATAAAAGGTAAGAGGGCTAAAAGAAAGAAACGTTACTTGGAGAAGATAAAGAGTAGTGAACAAATATAAAGAAAACACGATGTTAATATTTGGTGAGACTCCTCTCTATGTTTGGTGTATCACGTTCACAGCATAAAAAATGGCTAGTTGAAAAGAAACATCAAAAAAAAAGAAAGAAAGGGAGAATACCCTTGAAGTCTCTTAATTTAATGTGTATTTGCTTACTTTAATCAGTTTAAGAAAATGAACTAATCAAGATGTAAGCATCGCTTGATTGTGCACATATATGTATACTTTGTTTTGGCTAAATACTTCATTTAAATGCTCATTTTGACACAAGTTTTGCTGACTCTATTTTAACCTTGTCAGTTGTTTAATGTGTGAATTGACTTGAGTAATCCCCACCCCTCTTATGTTTTCGATAACAAAACATCTACTTATCCATTTGAGTAAACAAAGGGGTGGAATAAAACGTAACTAGTGGGGTATTAATTACTCCCGTCTCAAAATGAGGACAACTAAGTGATTAACCATACGTCAAGGATGACGACACCTACTAGTGATGGTCAGACATACAAACTTATATATAACTTTATTCATTATTGAAATTTCTAAAAAATGAAATCATAAATGATTTTACGTGAGTAATATTATATTTTTATTAAAATAAATTTAAAATATTGTAAGATATTTTTGACATAATAATTGAATTAAATATAAAAAGAAATCAGTTTTTAAAATATTGTGTTGTTGTAGTCCTCACCAACCAACCAACCAAAGGGTGAATCGGAAATTTTGACATCTCGAGCCACGCGTTGTCTTAGAAGCCAAAGCTAAAAGCTAGTGGAAGGGTATGGCTTGGCTAGGTAAAGGCATAGTAGGAGGAATACAACCCAATTGGACAACAAAAGCGACTTGCGTGTCCAAATCCAGAGGCCAACCGTACCTTTATAGTTTATTACGTTCGAGGTGGTCAGTCTCTGGCCCTAAGTTTGGGATCCCAAAACCTTCATGAAATTACAAGATGGTGTCTGTGTGTTACATTTTGGTTCACACACTGAGAAATAATTCATTAGTTGCCCATTCAGTATTTATCTAATCACCTAACTAGGAAAGCCTAACTATTCCTACTCCCCTAGCAGCAAGGACTAGAAACTAGAAAGAACCAAAGAGGAATTATCTGGGCCCTCATTACATAAATTAATATTTATATCAATCTTTTAGTTATCCACCTGATTATCGAATATAATCCATCCATCATGCAATTTACTCAAATTTGTACAAAGTATTGAATATAATCCATCTCGCAATCAAATTTGTACCAAGTAATTAATGGTGAGTCTAGTTCGTAAACTTTTATGATAAAATGTTCTAGAAGTTTATAGAATGTTTTTTCTTTTACCTAAGGAATGGCATTTTCGAAATTCTCACAAATATGAGGTCCTTACGTCAGTGAAAAAGAAAAAAAAAAAGTCACAGTAACACAAAAGCGTCCTCGACTCTTTACTCAACCCCTTATATAAATCAGCCGCGTGTTTCCTTTTGAGCACTCTGAGTCCTTGTAACAAGAGTATAACAACACTCATCTGATTGCAGCACAAATTAAGACACAAAGAAAAAGTGGGGCAAATTTAAGATGAGTTGCGAAGCTGATGATCATATGGTACTCATATCACAGATGTACCCTGGATTTTACACTAAAATGGTTCCACAACAAGGTCAGCTAGCTACACTTCACTTGCTTACTCTTTGCATGTTAATCCATGTCGTTAACCTTCTTCAACTTTGGCTGACACAGGTGAATCTAAGCCTCGACGGCGACGAAAGAAGAATAAAGGTGGTGATGATGGAATTTCCGGGATGAAGAAGAGGAAGCTCACTGCAGAGCAACTGAACCTTCTCGAGATGAATTTTGGCAGTGAACATAAACTAGAGTCTGAGAGAAAGGACAAGCTGGCGTCTGAGCTAGGACTCGATCCTCGTCAAGTCGCAGTGTGGTTCCAAAACCGAAGGGCTCGTTGGAAGAACAAGAAGCTAGAGGAAGAGTATACTAAATTGAAGTCTGCCCATGAACATATTATCGTTGAAAAGTGTCGTCTTGAATCTGAGGTTGGTATCTTCAAGCTCCTCCTAGCTCTGGTTTTCAGTTTTAGTCGTCAAAACCTCAGGCTTTCTCTTTTACAGAGTGTTTCGTTGCACTACTTTTTCCTCCATCTGGCTTGTTTTCAGATTCAAAACAGCAAAACAACCCAGGATTTAGAGAGTTATTTTCGTTCTGACCATTTTTCTTCTGTTTCTGAGGAGCGAAACAAGAAGTGATATTCTGTTCTGTGCCACACATGTACACTTAAGCCAAGCCCTTCTTATTTCTATAAAGAAATATTATAGTGCCGCTTAATTCCGCAATTTACGACCATCTACTTCATTATGTTCCCTAAGCAAAACCCAAAAGGAAAATAAAAAAGCTACTATGTCTTTCCTTAATTTTAATAATGATTAAAAGACCCACCATCTTTTGTATGTGCATGAGTTTTAGACTTTGAAGTAAAAGCATGGATCGATAAGACTTTTAAGGAAACAGAACTAAAAAGGCCAAATAATCATGAAGTAGCCAAACTTGACTAGGAACAGAACACGGCCACCTGGGAAATTCAGTTGAAAACGGAAAAACAAAAATATCTGCTAAACGTTAGTTTCAAGCAACAAATATCCTGCCCCAGCTCATACGATGTCGTAGATTGGGCTCCTTTTTGGGCCTAAGTACAACATAATTAAGCTTCTTTTTAGATTTTCTATTATTCTCATAGCAAATTTTGGACTCCCAGGTTTTGAAGCTGAAAGAGCAACTGTCTGAAAGAGACCAACAAATCCAACAGCTTTCAGAACGAACAGAAGGAGGTCCGACTAATAGTCCAAGTTCAACACTCTCAATGGAAGCCATTGAGCCACCATTTTTTATGGAGTTTGAGATGGAAGGTTTGGGATGGCCTGAAAGCAGTTATGTTCAAGGTCTGGAATGGGTTAATCTGTATGTGTAATTGAAAACTTAATGTAGGGTATGTAGATAGCTAGTTGCCAATCTAATGTAAATTTTCTCTATTTAGCGATATGGGGTGTGCTAGAAATTGGACGTGTCGTTAGTTAAAAATAACTATGTTTTTAGCTAGTAAATTTTGTTACACGCTTAAAAAAACTAAGCAATAAACAGAAGAAGCATCGAGAAAACATGCGTAAGCTATGTTATCAAATAGGAACAACTTGATTCTTTTTGAAGTCCTCGTGATATTAGGCGAAAACTATAAGTTAAGTAAGTTGATCATAGTATAAGTTGTATTTAAGAAGTTAAAAAAAGAAGAAGAAATTGTTAACTAAAAACTTACACCTAAAATCAAGGAAAGGAGCAAATTGGATCATCTTCTAAGATTTTATTGATATTCCTTTTACCTTAATTGGGAGAGCCGAGAGGTTGGTGCCCAAAGCCTAACAAAAGCCGAAAAAGAACAACAAAAACACAATTGGCTTTCCATGGACAGAAGATAGAAGACGTGCAGGTTGTAAAGAAAAAAGCTGCTCCACCTGTTAATGCATGGAGAGGAGAAAATGAATGTCCAAATGTCTTTCTAATTTAAGTGATATTACGAACATGGACCATCGCAATCGTGGCAAAGACTTTCCAACAAAATTGGATTTGACCAAGCCACCACAAGTAGTTCCTAGTTGCCTCACTAAATCAATTGTTCTTTCTAGTTCTATACAAATTTTAAGCACTCATTTTGAAATCAAATTAGATCGATGAGTTTAATCGAATAAAATAAGAATCCATCAACTTTTTGATTTGATTTGTAGTTATAAAGATTATAAATAAAATCAATTTGTTAAGTAATAAACTAACTAGGTTTTGCTCAACCGTAACTAGCATCCAACCATAGTCCATCTTATCCTTTTTTCTAGTACTTTGTTTCAGCCTCCATCTCTAATAAAACCTTTTAGGTTTATTCGATTTTGGATCTCTATATTTTTATTAAATCTTATATGTTTGCTCTCATTTTTTTTAATCATTTTCTATTCTATTTCAACCTCTTATATTTGTTCCATATATATAATTGTTTTGACTCCTTGTGCCAATGAAGTTTTTCTTTCTTTCGCAGGTGATTAAAACCAAATCTTAGACTAACAAATAGAGAAGATGGAAGGGTTACGGGTATTTTTATTTCTATTTTTTAGAATTCCATCAACATAAGGATTGTGGGTATTTTTATTTTTAGACTTTCATCTTCTTCTTTTTTAATTTTCATCTTTCTCCTTTGATTCATTATTATAGCATTTTCAACCTATCCCTCCTCATTTTTCATTGCATGTTCCATTAGTTTTCTTTGAATTTTCTTATTCTCCTTAGGCTTTTAGAGAGATTTTACTCTTTTAAGCCTTGCCCAATCACATTTTGTGTGGTCTAGTTATTATTTTCATACTTTCTTCACCCAGTTTTTAGTGTCACCAGATAATTTTCCTACTTTACCTTAAAATTTAATATTTTTGTGTTTTGCGGATTATTTATAATTATGAATCATTTATTCTTTTATATGAATAAATATCAATTATGCATTGGGATGCTGGGAGAATAATTTGGATGAAATACGAATTGTGTGTGAAATTTATGGTCAAAGATAGTTAATGTGCACTATATTAGTTGCTTTTATGCTTTTTAATTATTGTATTGGTTGGATGAATTTTAAAGTATATAGTTTAATGAATACATATCCTTAATGAATTTATAATATCTTCATGGGAGAGCATTCAATTGGTTTAATCTTTTTTTACATTATAGGAAATGAGTTATAGTTACATCATGCATTAATGATGGGAATATGAATACAAGAATGTTATAGTTAATGTACCATTTTTTAAATGTTATATGTATTACATTATGGCTTCACATATGGATATTATTCTATTTCAATATTGATGCTTTACACTCAACACTTATATGTACATGGTGCTTGGTATCATTTTTTGTTCACTGAGTAATATTTATCTTCATATTAGAATATTATGACAAGGCGAGGATCACCACGACCCCATTGGAGGTCCATAGGGTAGTTGTCACATAAGAGACCTAGGGTCGACGCCTCTGCCTCCACGTGTTGACATATAGTACCCAAGACTTGTGCCCAAAGAGGTGCACAGAAGGCAACACCACCATAAATGTTATAAGACCAACTGACTACTCATTACTCCACTTCACCATTGAGACTCAAAGGAAGTGGTTATGGCCCTTTTGAACTAAATAGTTCAACGCACCCAGGTACATCAATTGGGATGTCCTATGGGAGGTGGACCTGGTAGACGGAGTAAAGTAGATTATCTTCATCGAGGGAAGATGCGAGTTCTTTGACATTTAGGAGCTAGTTTATAGGAAGCTGACTTAGGAGTTTATATGCATATTGGAGATCAATAATACCAAGATGTTATAAGAGCATGAATGACTAAATCCTTATGTTCATATTTTAGGTATGGACTATGTCTTTAGTTGAAACTGGTTCAAGTTCTATGTCAACATATTCATTGAGGAACGTCCTCAGATCCTACTGCCCAGTAGGATATCCCTAGATTGGACTAGTCAGAGGAAAAATCCAGAAATTATTGGCACACGATGGCCATAATAAGGCCTTACCTTCTAATGAAGTCTAAGTCCTTAGGGTTTTAGTTCCTAATGATGAGGTAAATGCACAAATTTCTTGTGCACTCATTCTGCATTAGAAGGGAGAGCATAAATATGGAGAGCTGTAGAGACCTCTTCTTCATCTACTATATGTGTCGAAGGAAGAAGACTCACTTTTGGCTTTTTTCCATCCAATTAGTTTGAGGATACTTACATCAAGCTAACTTTGGCGTAATAAATAACAAGTCAATGATCACTAGGCTAGGGAGAAGGCTAGGAGTGCTTGGAGACGAGCTTGGTTTGGCATTGGTTGGAACTCTTACACCTCTCACAAAAGATATTCTATAAGCCATATGCATGGTGGAGCTTCGAGTAGAAAGGAGGTGATAGCATTTTATACTTTTTATTAGACCATCATTAGTAGAAAAGGAGACTCTCACCTAAGATGGATCAAATCGTGGGTGTGGATTACGTATCAACTCCACCATTACCTCTAAGCACCACATCAACAAACCCATCCAACTGCATCATCTTATACCAGGAAATATATGCATTGGTTAGCTGATCATTCAATGCCTATAAGGAGTTGGAGCACCAACAAAATGAAAATAAGGCAGTTGTAGTTGAGCATGCACTAGAGGTAGATGCAGTGTAATATCTTGTTCCCATATTAAATGTTAGGCCTTAAAATACAGTACATATGAGATCAAAAAGAGATTAAGAAAATTACATTTTTCATGCTCATGCATAATGTTAGCATACACACACGTGAATTTGAATTTTTGCCTATATTAAAATGACTAGACATGCATTCATTAACATTTTCGAGTATAATTGATTCATAAATGAGTTGATACTGTGAATTGTGAATTATATGTGTTGAGGACTGATTTGGAGAGTATAAATTGTTGAATTAGAGTATTTGGTGATAATGTTTGTTGATTTAGAAGTTTGGTGAATTTTAGGAAAAATGTTGGGTATATTATTGGACTAGGAAAAATGCCACTTGACAAGTAAATTGATGAATGGAAATAGAAATGTGAGTTAAATAATATTAAAGAATTTTCTATAGGAGACTTTAGAATTGGTGATAAGTTGATATTGAAATTTTAAAAATAATTGGAGTAAAAACTGGAGTTATGGGACTAGTTCATTAAGAACTTAGTTAAAGTTTTAGAAGTTAGATAAGTTACAAGCATCACTTATCTAGTTTAAGTTTTATTATACAATTACACTTAAAAGATCAAGTACTATTGTTGTTGACTTAGTTTTCTTCTTCGTGACTTTCTTCACTTTCTGGAAGCTTCATTTCTTTCAAAAAAATTTCACCCCCATAATGTCACACCTTGTTTTCTTCTATCACCAACTACTTCAAAGTTTTTACTATCTTTCTTCTTGATAAAGAATCCACCTATTCTACTTTGGCAAGAAGTTGATCATATGATATTGGAAATCTAAGGGTTCACATGATTTTGAAGATTTTGGAGTTTTAACAAGTAAGTATCATGTTAATCCTTATGAGTGGTTGGAATATGAAACAAATATGGTGTTTAAATTGACATTTCATTATCATGAGTAAAATGACCATTTTCACATACATCGTGGGTTTAGGATGTAAAAATATTGATGTGTTGTTTTTGTTTGATTTGATGATCAATATGTTATAAGATAGTGTAGAATCGATTTTTTGAGTTGAGGGATCAATGAAAATGTGTATGAAATTAGTGTAAAAATTCATGAAAGTTGGTATTTTTATATACTCTATTTTGGTGTTATACGAATAGGTGTGTTACTGTTGTGTTTACGTGAGTTTTTGAGTGTTTTTAGAGATGATGAAAAATGAATTTATAGTTAAAGAATAGGTAAATGGTGATGTATGAGAATGATTAAAAATGAAAGTTTGAGAAGAAAAATGAAGAATGTGTAGGGAGTGAAAATGCAGAAAATGACAGAGAAGAAAGTACAGTAAAATGGAGATATGAGTGAATGAATTTTCTATTTTTGATGTATGTGTTTTAATATGAAATTTGGAGTTGATTGTAATTGATTTTATTTGAATGGGAGTTGAAAATGGGGGTTTGAGAGGAGTTAGGGAAGTTATTTTGAAAGAAAAGTAAGAATTTAAGTTAGAGAAGTTGGTATAGAATAAAAGAAAGAAAAGAGAAAAAAGGGGTAAAAATATAGTCTAAAACTTCCATGATTAAACTGTATTGATCTAGGAATATTTTGACAAATTTGTCTTCATGAAAGTTGTATATATTTCTTTTAGCTTTTTAATGATATAAATTTTGACATTTTTAGATTTCTAGATTGAAAGTTATGGAGGTTAGAAGTGAGAGAATATGACTGGAAAGTCGCGATTTCGACGAAGCCTGCTATTTGTTCACTTCATCGCGATTGCGAATTCATAAGTCGATAGCCAAACTTGCAACCGTGCTCATGCACGATGGCGAATTTGTAAAGTCGACGATCAACTTGCGATTGTGCTTATGCAAGATTGCGACTTGTGAGGTTAGAGGCTGACGTTACATCCTTCGAGCTTTTGACTATATCTCCCAAATGACATGAGACTTGAACCATTGGACTCATAACACATTGATATTCATTTCCAACAAAACTTATAACCATATGAAATCAATTGGGAGAGATTGAGTGATAAATGTGGGACAAAAATGATGAGAAATTCTGGAAAACTAATTAATGGAGTATTTTCATTAAACATGCTTTGGTATTTTGAAGATATCTTGTTCTGTAGTTATCCGAATGGGATGATTTTTGATTTGGAATAAACTAGATACACAGGACTGAAAATTTTATAAAGAGATCAAATTTTATTCTGTCTCCAGAATTCCATAGTTTGAATTAAAGTTGATGGCAAAATGTTTTTTTAGTTTTTGAATAGTTTGAAATGTTTGGCGTATAACTTTCATATTAATGAACCAAATTGAATGATCTTATGTCATTAGAAACTTAACAGATATCAGAATAATTTTCTAGAAGAAAGTGTTCTCAAATTTCTTCATTTTCCTTGTCAAAATAATCATACGAAAGAGATTTGAAGATTTGGAGTTTTGGAGATGTTATAAGAAGAAATGAGAATTTGGATAATGTTTCATCTTGTGATGTTGAAATAACATTAGTGAATGAATTGTTGATATCAAAGTACCAAAGGCATGAGTTTAATGCAAATAAAGATGTTCATATGAATGTAGTTGTGATTCAAAGTAGAAGAACAGTAGGTATCAAAAGTGAATGAGAATTTGATATTATGAGCCCGAATAATGCAAAAAATGAAATGTTAAGTAATTGAGATATGAAATGAAAATGAGAAGATATGAAGTTTTGATGATATACCCGGGATTGTCATTGAGCATGCATTGTACATATTTCGTATACACATCTGTGCATAAATAAATGCTTATAATTGTGCAAAGTTATTAATGTGTGTGTGCAACGTGCGTATTGTATAATTATGATGTGCAGGTTAAATGTTCGCATTCAGATGTTTCCAGATCTTGGAATCAATTGCTAATCTGGAGCATACTGTGATCAAACCTAGATGGTCTTACTTTACTGTTTGTTTTGTTTATATTATGAATTGAATGATTATGCAATGTGAATGTGTTGGTTCCAAACAATATATGTTTGAGGAATTTGATAAATATGAGGACATTGAAGTTATCCTTGTATGTGAATTTGAATTAAATATGTGTATACAATTTAATTGCTAAATGTCAGACCATAGTCCGATGATGAATGTGTTCTGAATGTGCATTTGCATATGAAAAAAAAGTGATTCCTAATTTTAATATTAAATGCTGGACTAAGGTTGATGATATGTGAAAGTGAATAAATGATTATGTGCAATTAATACATTTCAATACATGAATGCATGCAAGATAGAGGAAGTTATGACCGGAGTAGCTAGGATAAAAAGTTTAAAGCTCGGATTATGAATAGAGCCTCAAGCTCGGTTATAAATGTACCTGGTATCCACTAAAGGATATGGGACATAATTTGACATAGTTTGGTATCCATTAAGGGATATGAGCTAGTAAAAAGGCACTCGATCATAACGACAAAGTAATAAATGGAAAGTGAGTCTCATGTGTACTGCATATGCATGATATGAATGATTATAATGTGTTGAATGTAAAATGTGAAAAGATGAATCAGGTGTATGTGATTTAATATGATTATCAAATAAATGATGTGTATTGTATGTTATGTGACCGAGTGAGCCACCGAGGATGGTCACTCATTGAGTTCACAAAACTCACTCAAAATTTGCAAATATTTTCTAAGCTCAGAAGAGTACCCGTTAGGCAAACGAAAATATACCTACTGCATGCAAGTGAGTGGTAGAGGTCGGGATTAGTTCACACCTGCATATATATTTCATTGTTGTACATCAAAATGTGTATTCACAAATGTTGTACAATGTGTTTGTAAATGATTTTGAATGTAATGAAATTATGACTACAAGTATTTTTGTATTTATAATGGGCCCAAATGACTATTGAAATTTTGATGATTGTATTGTTGCGATTGTAAATGGTTCTGAATAAAAATGGACCTAATCCGATTGTTGATTTCCTTATATGTTTATTGCTTCAAAAAAAAATTGTAATGATATTTCACTGACTAACTGTGCTAGCATGCCACCCTCGCCAGGCATGAACATGGATATCACTCAAGATGTCGTGTATGTGTCTTGCGAGAGTGGGGTGCTACATTTAGTTCATATCAGAGCCCAGAATCACTATTTTATATGGGCGTTTTCTGAAATATGTGTAAAGGTACATGCATTTTTGTCATGTCATAGTAGGTAGTAACAACTGATCTCCAGTCTGAGTTTCATTCATATAAGTCACACGCATAAGCATGTGTTAAGAGTTTGAGCTGTTAGAAGCCCTGAAAAGAATGATGATTTGTCTGAATGTGAGAAGAGGAAGGTTGATGGATATCTAGAAATGAGAAATAGTATATAGCTAGATGTAACAAGTAAAGATTCAGTGTAATTGTATTGGTGGATGTATTATTGAATATGACATCAATATTGTGTTTTGGTGATATGTCCTCGAATGTGATATAGATGTGAATACACTATTATGGATTGTCTGAAGAAAATAAGGATATAAGTAAAAATGATTAGATTAAAGAGTACAAGCCAAGATAAAAGTGACCTTGAGAGGTTGAACTTGGACTTGAAATGATAGTTTGATAAATGAGACAAGGGTTAAAATCTTCCATAAGAATATATTAGTGGAATTGAGATCAAAATTGCATGATGATTTTATACATTTATAATTCTAAATTGATT
>JAOQMP010000210.1:7616012-7634644 GCA_027563575.1 Erythroxylum pedicellare
TCTTAATTAGAAACGGAATTTATATTTTGGGCAAGTTAAACGTAAAAGATGTTTAGCTAAGATGAGATAGTTATAATTGAATGAAATATAAATAAATGTAATACTAGAAAGTTATTATTTGGAAGGATCGAAAAGTTTATAATATAATTTAGTGAAATGTTGTTTAAAAGAAAGGTTCATAATGTAATTATTGTACATTTTATCATAAACTTTCTAAATTAGAAGTAACCTATTTTTACTGTTTAAGATGAAATGAGATGTAATATGAAACTCTCCTCTTTTATTGTATTCTATTTAATTTCATTATAAATATTTCTTCTAAACGATAGAATAATATTACATTTTTCTTCGCTCTATTAATAATCACCCCTTTAACCATAACCTTAAGTGATATCAATATTGATCGAAAACAAAAGCATACTAGACTTGGTTAAATGGTATATTTCAAAAAAAAAAATTTCAGAAATCAAAACGCAACGGAAGCATGATAACCAAATCAACATGTTTTAATCAATACATGATACAATTTTAGAAAAATAAATAACATAAGATGTTCGAAATTTTACCGACTCATTTATTACAACTTTAACTCATCGTTGTGTTATTCTCTCCTTGCTATTATATCCTCAACCAATCCGATCTACCACTTGTTCTTCTTGGACAACTTAGTTAACAACATTTTTTGGTAGGAAAGGAGAAGAAATATAAGGACTTGGGAGAAGCTTGTAAGATACTAGGTATGACAATTGAAAGAGATAAAGCAAAAGGCAAGATTGGTCTATGTCAAAAGCAGTATTTCAAGAAGGTACTACAACGTTTCGGGATGAATGAAAATTCAAAACTGTTTAGTACACCTCTTGCTCCTCATTTCAAACTTAGTGCTTTTATGTCTCCTAACACAGATGAGGAGAGTCATTACATGGATAAAATTCTATATGCAAGTGCTGTTGGTAGTTTGATGTATGCTATGGTATGTAATAGGCTCGATATTTCACAAGCTGTTAGTATTGTCAGTAGATATATGCATAATCCAGGAAAAGGGCATTGACAAGTTGTAAAATGGATTCTACGTTATATTCTAAGTACTGTGAATGTTGGCTTACTATTTCAGTAAGATGAAGTTACTGGTCAATGTGTTGTTGGATATGTAGATTCTGACTACACAGGTGGTTTGGACAAGCATAGGTCCACTACAGGTTTTGTATTCACTCTTACTAGAGATCCAGTGAGTTGGAGATCAAGTTTACAATCTACAGTTGCTTTATCAACTACTGAGGCAGAATACATGGTAGTAGCAGAAGTCATTAAAGAAGCCATCTGGCTTCAAGGGTTGCTTAATGACTTAGGGGTCCATCAGGACTATGTGGATGTTCATTGCGACAGTCAAAGCGCTATTTATTTAGCAAAGAATCAAGTTCATCACGCACGTACAACACACATTGATGCGAGGTTCCATTTTGTTCATGAAATTATTGATGAGGGAGATATTCTTCTTTAGAAGATTGGGACTGCCGATAATCCTGCTGATATGTTGACAAAACCAGTTTCGCTACTCAAGTTTAAGCATTGCTTAGACTTGATTGACATTTGTAAAATTAGTTGATTGCCCTGCAGAGGACTGGGAGATGACCATTGGGAGTTCCACTTCAAGGATTTGAGCCAAGGTGGAGAATGTTGAGTATTATCTCAAAGTTAGAAATGGTAGCTTGCTTTCGGTGATTGTTGAGTATTGGTCAGAAATGGTGACTTATTTTCGGTGGATTTCGGTGCAGCCGGCCTTCACCTTCACTTTCACCCATTGACTTCTCTATAAAAGAGAAGCAGCAATAGCAAAAGAGATGGTAAGAGAAGAGAGTAGAAAATTTCAAGTGTGAGAGAGAGCAGAAAAAATTTCTAAAGGAGGGAGAGAGCAGAAATTTCTAGAGGGAGGGAGAGAGATAACAAAAAATGAGCATTTGTATTTTTTTTTAATTTTCTCTTCCTAGTAAGAGTGTGTGAGCTTGGGTTAATTTGGATCCTTTGGGAAATTGAGTGATAAACACTATTGTATGCTCTCATTGATTATAGTGAATTACTCAGTCGTCTCTAAACTGGATGTAGGCATTGCCGAACCAGTATAAAAAATCCTGGTGTTCTTGTAACTGTTTCATTTTTCACTCTAAATTTATTAACGTTTTTGTATAACAAAGTTGACCCTCCTACCATCAAATATTTAACCTTGTTGATATTATACAATGTGTTGAGCTCTTATCATATCCTGAAGATGGAATTGAAGAAGTTATTTATCAGGTTGGTATCCACTTAAAAAGATTTCCAGTACTTAAGTAACAACCAAAAGGTCAAGTTTTACATTTCCATAGTTACAAATAAAGTTTTGGAATTTTAATTTATATGACAGTTCTATTATATTATCATGCTAACTTATCCATAGTGTCATTATTTAGACATGGATATGCAACCTTACTTTTTACCAAATCAATGCACTCACAGGAAACAGAGGCATATAACTTTTTTACTTAGGGAACTACATGTAGTTTAACAGTATAATTTTATCTTTACCATTTAGGTTTGATATTCACTTCATGATGAAAAAAGAAGACATTTATGACTTCCTACCTAAGTTCTGAAGTTGCAATGATTTCCTTAATTTAGAGTCTCCAACTCAGACCTTTATGCCTTTCCGTCTGTTGTCTCAAATAGGAGGGACTTGCATGAGGTACTTGAACTTAGAACCTCCTGAATGAGGCAACTAAAACTTGAAAATGTGTGTCAATGGACTCCCTCCAGGTTTCTGGTTTCTGTATAAACCTAGCACCAGAGAAAGAACCCATGACAACATTTAATTTTTACAGTTTTCGTGCCTCTCACGATCACTTAATCCTGAACCAAGTATAGTCAACTTACCAGTTTCGGACTGCTTAACCTTAATTACCAAGCAAGATAACTTTTAAACTACAATGCTAAAGCTTTACAAGTATACAGAATTAGCTGTAGCTATGTTTTCATAACCATAGGTACCCATCACCTTGGTGGTTACATGCGAGTCTCCAATTGACGGTCCCAATCTTGCTAACCCGAAATCTGATATCTTTGCGTTGTAGTTCTAAATCATAAAACAAAAGGGGAAACAAAAAGGAAAAGCTAAACCTCAACCAACTCCAATGGCCATTTTGAGACGTAGTTTCCAAGATAAGGGTTCAACATAGTAGGGTGTCTTGGAACATCAACAAATCTCATAAATGAAGCGACAGTAGTTTCAAATTTTCCAGAAATAATTCTTACTTCTAAAAAGTTGATTTTCGAGGTTTCCTTTCTGCATGAATTCATGCGCAAGGATTACCTCTTTATCTTCTAGACAAAATCCTAGCAACTTAACAAGGTTGGGGTGTGACAGCCTTCCTAGAAAGACCACTTCCGACTATACCATCAACAGCTAATTAGCATCTGAAGACCCAACCAAGAATGGCTACATTACTTGCTCACCACTGAAAAGAAAAATAAAAATAAAGAAATAAAAGCTAGAGTTTAAAGGAAAATGAAGAAATAAAAGCTAGAGCACAATAAAAAATAGTACGAATGGGACCCCACCTTACTCTAGAAAATAATTAAACAAAATAAATATTTTTCCACAGCCATTCTCTTCTATATGAATTGTTACCAACAGAGGGGAGGAGGGATCCTTTGTCTAAGTAACTCTGTCTCAGTCTATCCCAACTATCTATTTGTATGAGTCCCACATAAATAGATGATTGGAATGGACTAAGACAGAGTTGGGCCAGAGAATCTTGGATAGAGGATCCCTCCTCGACAGAGGGGCACTAAAAGCACACAATGTTCGAGAAAAGAAGACAACAAGCATAAACTTTAGGCAAAACAATAAAGTACTCAACTCACGTTTACCTTAACCAAAGTAAACAACACAATACAAACGTTTACCAAAACCAGTAAGACATACATCAACAAATACACAAAACCATAAAAGCAAATGAAAAGAGAAAAGAGATGAAAACAAAACCTAAGCCCGAGGAACTTAAACATTTGATGACAACAGTGATTATAAACCAAAACCTGAGAGTCAATAGGGCTCAATTTCTGCATCTATGACAAGTATCATATTTAGTTATGGTAGGATATATTTTATATATCCTTTATTTAGTTTTGACATTTTAAATTGGACATATAAGATAATTAGAATTATCATATGGATTGGTGAAAAGAATGAGGTTGGTGCATGTTTGAATTGAAGTGGGACTCTTATCATTTGTGGGATTTATTCATATCTTCAATATATGGTTTATATGTGGTATTGAGCTAATAAGGGACTATGTGGTATAAAGGAGGTGTGTTTTTAATTGGCTGCTGTGTTTTTGGTTATTGGGATATTACAATTGCATGGTTAATGTGGACCCTTTTGACTTGATTGAGTTTGTGTCATACACGTCCACTGGGAGAAGATGCGATGAATTGTGTTGCATAAATCTTCTATCTATAGCAGAAGTCTATTGTGAATATGTGTGTGCGGTAAGTGAGGTGATGAGTGAGTGAGTCACAGAAGCAAAGGAGCTGTGCGGCAACTAGGTGCATGGGTGCTATAGTAATGTGAATGCATTAATTGTATATAAGTGTGCATTAACTGCTTATAGGAAAATGTGTGTGGATGGAAGACAACAGGTATGCTCTATCTCTAAAGTGAGTGTGTATCAAAGTGAAGGACGTGATTGTGTTGCATTAATTAAAAAAGGTGAAGATGGCATGTGTGTATGGCTTTTAAGGAAAAGGAGTGTGTATATGTGCAGCGTGAGTTAATTGTGGATTTGAACAGATATTGCGGTGTGTGTATGTCTAATTAGAACCTATGATGAAGAGGAGTTAATATATTACGTCGTGGATGTGCTCCTGGGAAAAGTGAGCTTCTCTTTGTTCGTGTTGCTTCTTTGCGCACTGCTTCTCTGCGTCCGTGTTGCTTCAATGCTTTCCTTTGAAGGACGATGATTCCGTTAAGCTGGGTTGAATAGTTTTGTGCTATGTTTTCTTTGATGTATTGTCGTTGATCGATTATTTTTGCAGTTGTGATTTCTGTATAAGTTTTTGTGACTTGATTATGAGTCCTGCATGAATCAGCCCATTGTTGTTGTGACGACTTCCAGATCTATTTCAGTAAAGCGGAACTCATCAGGAAGTTGTTCTTTTTATCTTAAGTGTATTATTATTTTGTTTTTTATTATTTTAATCACTTGAGTTATTTGTTCATTGTTCTTTCGTTAAAAGATTGATTAAGAAAATCCTCTATTAAGGTTAGTACGAGGCGGTCGTATTGGGTGTGAAATTCTTTCACAGGAAGTGGGGTTGAGAGATAGTGTCAAGGGTTGAGAGGGTTGGCTCAGTAAAGCCTTGGTTAAATCTATGTTACTTCGGTAAAAGTTATTAAGCTGGGTGAGGACCCTGCAGATATAGGCAAGGTGTGCCGAACTGCATTACCAAATTTTTAGTGTCTTTATTATTTTGGTTTTACTTGATTTTATTTTGTTCCTGCCAAAGAAGTTTACAAAAAGTTTGAGAAATAATTAAACCCCTTCGGTTTTTCAATTGGTATCAGAGCGAGGTCACCGATTCAGAACTTGGTAGCAAGTTGGTGCAGATCGTAGTTTTGCAAACATGGCCATAAGAGAAGTAGCATCGATTATCAGGTCACTGCTATTGGACCAATCTAACTATCCTACATGGAAATCACGGATGAAAGTCTTCATTCAAGCTCAAGGTACAAGAGCTTGGCATTCGATAGTACATGGGTGGACGCATCCGATGATCACTGATGATAAAGGAGAAGCAGTTTAGAAAGATCCATCTGAATGGACAAGAGTCGAAGAAGAAAGTAAATCGAAAATTCACAAGCAATGCATGCGATATTTAGTATTGCTGATGAGAGACGTTTCTCAATGATTTCAGCCTGTGAATCGGCAAAAGAAGTGTGGGATGCTTTGCAAACTATTCATAAAGGGTCAAAATCTGTGATAGCATCGAAACTACAGATGTTAGCTATATGGTTTGAAGAGCTGAAGATTAGAATGAGACTACTGGAGACTTTCATGAAAAACTACGAGGTATAGCGAATCAGACACATCAACTAGGGAAGAAATACTCCAACATGAAATTAGTCAAGAAAATATTGAGATCATTGCGTCCAAGATTTATTCCAAAAATTGCAGCAATAAAGGAAGCTCACGTCATTGATAAACTATCATTAGAAAAAGTTATTGGAATCCTTACAAACCTCGAAATGAATCTTTTGAGAGGTAAGCAAGAAAGAAGCAAAGGATTGACACTACAAGTGGAAACTGGAAAAACTACGAATGATATAGAAGATGAATCCGACGAGAATGAGAGTGTGGAGCTATTAACAAGAGAGTTCAGTAGTTGGTTGAAGAGAGTGAAAAAGGATAGACCTGAGTTTAGGCAAAAAGGCGGGAGCTCATCGAACAACAACTTCAAACAAGTCAAAACTCAAAAGGAAGAAAGAAAGGAAAAATAATTCAATGTCATGAGTGTCAAGGCTTCGGACATGTTCAAGCGGAGTGTGTTAATACTATGAAGAAGAAAAAAGGAAAATCCTATACGAGCACTTTGAGTGATAACAAATCCAAAAGTGAAGAAGAAGTTGTGCAGAATGATGCTTTAGTTACTTTGTACAGCAAAAGTCTAGTTACTTATTTAACAGTAACCGAGAAGGAAGTAACTGAAGACGAAAAAGTGAGTAAATATGGAAATTTTGGAAAAATGCAAACGATTCAGCTCAAAGCTCGATCTCAGATTATGACAGTGATGAAAGTGGGTCAAGTGATAAAATGGAGAATATTTATGAGGCTTACAAATTAATGTAAGAAAAATGGGAGAAAATATGTAGAAAGAATGAAAGATTGAAGGAAGAGAATCTCTCCATAAAGAACACCATCTAAGAGTTAGAAAAGAATTTGATCTTGGTGAAGCTAGAATGAAATTAGTAAGTGCCGAAAAGGGATTGAGAATGTTAAATGGAGGTACCGAAAAGCTAGAAAAGTTGTTGGAAATTGGTAAAGTTGAAGGGGATCTTTAAGGCATTGGCTATAAGGGTGAGTGCTCTAAAGTGAATGAGAAGAAAGATGACTTATCCAAATCTGTCCGAGAAGAAGAAACATAGATAAAGAATCAAAGATTTATACCCACATGTCATTTTTGTGGAGTCATTGGACATATAAGGCTAAAATGTTATCAGTTACTACAAATGATGTTTCAAAGGGGTTAGAACCGAAAATCTAGACACTCTCCATTAAATTTCCAGCAGCATCCCATGGTTTTGAAACAAGCTTGGATTATAAAGGGTCAAGTACAAGCACAAAAACGTAATGAAGGGAAAACAAGAAGATGCCTAGATTTGCAATTAGTTACTACTGAGGAAGTAACTGCAGAAACTGATTTACTGTTAGTTACTACTAAGGAAGTAACTGCAGAAACTGAAGAACTTTCAGTTACTTCAGATGATGAACCAACCAAAAAAATGGTAGTTGATTTGAACAAAGGTTCTTCATCTCAAATCTGTAGAAATCATCCAGAAGAAAATATTATTGGAGATGTGAGCGAAAGAAGAAAAACAAGAGAAAGAAAAAGGGTTGATTATCGAGAACTTGCAAGTTACTTATGTTACACATCTTCATTTGAGCCAAAGAAAAAGACCAAGTTTGAAGTTCTTCGAGGGGCACAAGGACTGTATAATTTACATTTTTGAAGTACTTATTTGTGTTGTTAAAAAAAGAAATGAAAAAAGAAAAAACGAAATGAAAAAGAAAAGAAAAGATTTGTTTTTTTTCTTTAGTTTTATATAGCTATTGTCGTCTCATCTTTTTATTAGTTTGTATTGTGACTTCTATTTGGCTCCACCGAAGACTCCTCAACTCTCTCATTAGTGTGTGTCTCTCTTTCGGGTATCTCTCTCTCTCACTACACTAACAACACTTATAGATCATTGCTTGGGTTTATGAATTTCATCAGTCTGATGAAGATAGAATTGAAGTAAGTAGTGATATGTTGGCATGTATTTTGAATGGTAGTAATTTGTCATCTCGGCGTGCTTATAATTCTTCTGCTGATATGATTATGCATTTTGATATTGTTTTGTCCCAAAAGGGAGACATCAGATTGTTTATGGTGAATGTTCCATTCAGGAGGGGATTTTAAGGTATATGTGTGACTATTCATCTTACTTTTTGACATCTTTTTGTCCCAATGGGGAGAAATTTGGATGAATGGATAATTGTGATGTTCTTTGGAACTTGATATTTTATTAAGGGGGAGTATTTGTCATATGGATTGTGCATTTGATTTATATGTCCAATTATGTTGTTTAAGGGGAGTTTAATCTTTGTGACAAACAATGCCAAAAAGGGGGAGATTGTTAGGATATATGTTTTGGCATTATTTATTAATTGGACATATAAGACATTAATTGGGTGATTTGACTTGGATTCAAATTGATGTGGTCATTACACTTATGGTTGTCAAAGAATTCTACATAAAATAAAAATCTATTATTATCACGTTGGTGGTATATTACATTGGTGAGAGTTCAAACATAGGTGGGATCTTTTAAAGATAGGTTTTTAGATAAACACAGCTCCTCTTAACATTAGATCTCAGCACTTACGTTCTTTGATTCCATCAGAGGGATTCTGGTTTTCATTGTTCCATGGGTGTGTATTGTGCATGTTTTTATCTATAGCTGAAGAAGAGCTTATGTTGGCGTGACTTGACTGATTGTTGAGGTGTATGTGCTGTTGATTTTTGGCTAAGGAAATTGATGAACTTTGTAAGCTGAATAAAAGAGAATAACGATTACGAGAAGGTGTGAGTTATTTGTTGATTGATCAAAAACACACTGCGGCAATCTTATTTGTTGTGAGACAAATTAAATATGTAGTGGATGTTGATGTGAAGTGTGTGTGTGAGTGTTATTTAAAGGTGGCCTCTGTCACATCAAGTAGAGATCAAGAATGGATGGGCTTTAGGGATTTGATGTTGAAGAGAGAGTAAAGTCAAAGTTTTTTTTGCAACCTCTAGGCAAAGTGAAATTAGTGTGGTCCATTATCTACATGTATGATATGTGGCAGCTTCTAGCTAGTATGGCTGATGTGAATTAAGTGGGAGATGTTTACTTTATTGGATACCTACGACTCTCCTGCATGACTTCGGATTTGGCAGTTAATTCATCTTCTGGTGAAGTAACGTGTGAAGATTTCAAAAGTTGACTACCATAGTATATTTGGCAAACAACTTTTAGATTTATCTTTGAAGAAGCTGAATTAATTGGGAAGTTGTTCCTTTTTTTATCTCAAGTGTATTATTATTTTGTTCTTAGTTTATTGATTACTTGAGTTATTTGTTCATTGTTCTTTCATTAAAAGATTGATTGAGAAAATCCTCTGTTGAGGTTAGTACAAGGTAGTCATACTATTGGGTGTGATTCTTTCACGAGAAGTGAGGTTGAGAGATAGTGTTAAGAGTTGAGTGGTGTCGACTCAGTAAAGCCTTGGGTAAAACTATTGTACTTTCATGAAAGTATTAAGTTGGGTGAGAGTCCCGCAGACGTAGACAAGGTGTACCAAACTATGTTATCAAATTTCTGGTATTTTTATTATTTCGGTTTTGCTTGTTTTATATTTTATTGGTGCCAAAGAAATTTGTGGAAAGTTTGCAAAACAATTAACCCCTTTGGTTTTTCATGAGTTTTTGAATGTTTTTAGATATGATGAAAAATGAATTTAAAGTTAAAGAATAGGTATATGATGATGTCTGGGAATGCTTTTAAATGAAAGTTTGAGAAGAAAAATGAAGAATGTGTAGGGAATGAAAATGCAGAAAATGACAGAGAAGAAAGTGCAGTAAAATGAAGATATGAATGAATGAATTTTCTGCTTTTGATGAATGTGTTTTAATATAAAATTTGGAGTTGTTTGTGAATGATTTTATTTGAATGGGAGTTGAAAATAGGGTTTGAGAGGAGTTAGGGAAGTTGGTTTGAAAGAAAAGTAAGAATTTAAGTTAGAGAAGTTGGTTTAGAATAAAAGAAAGAAAAGAGAAAAAAGGGTAAAAATGTAGTCTGAAACTTCCATGATTAAACTATATTGATTTAGGAATATTTTCACAAAATTTTCTTCATGAAAGTTGTATATCTTTCTTTTATGTTTTTAATGATATAAAGTTTGAAAATTTTGAATTTCAGGATTGAAAGTTATGGAAGTTAAAAGTGAGGGAGTGCGACTGAAAAGTCGTGATCGCAACGAAGGAAGATTGACAGTCGACTCGCGATCGTGCTTAAGCACGATCGCAACCCTACTATTTGTTCACTGAATGTCATGATCGTGATGAAGCATGATTACAACTTCGTAAGTCGATAGCATGCACGATCGCAACTTTGCAAACTCGCTGGCAGCACATTCGCGACTTGTGAGGTTGAAGGTTAATGCGAAATCCTTCGATCTTTTGACTATATCTCCTTCTTCCGACCTCCAAATGACATGATACTTGAACCATTGACTCTTAATACATTGATCTTTATCTCCATAAAAAATTATAACCATCTGATATCAATTTGGAGAGATTGAGTGATAAATGTGGGACGTAAATGATGAGAAATTCTGGAAAACTGATGAATGGAGTATTTTCATTAATTATGCTTTGGTATTTTAAGGATATCTTATTTTTTAGTTATCCAAATGGGATGATTTTTTATTTAGAGTAAGCTAGAGACATAGGAATAAAAATTTTCTGAAGATATCGAATTTTATTCTGTCTCTAGAATTCCAGATTTTGAATTAAAGTTGATTATAGAATGTTGTTTTAGTTTTAAAATAGTCCAAAATATTTGTGGTATAACTTTCAGATTACTGAACCATATTGAATGATCTTAGTGTCATTAGAAACTTAACAGATAGGAGAATAATTTTCTAAAAGAAAGTGTTCTCCAATTGCTTCATTTTTCCTGTCAAAATAATCATGCAAAAGAGACATGAAGATTTGGAATTTTGGAGATGTTATAAGAAGAAATGTGAATTTGGATATTGTTTCATCTTGTGATGTTGAATAATATTGGCGAATGAATTGTCGATATCAAAGTACCAAAGGCATGAGTTTAATGGAAATAAAGATGTTCATATGAATGTAGTTGTGATTCAAAGGAGAAGAACAGTAGGTATCAAAAGTGAATGAGAATTTGATATTATGAGCGCGAATAATGCAAAAAAATGAAATGTCAAGTAATTGAGTTATGAAATGAAAATGAGCTTAAGATATGAATTTTGATGATACACCCGAGATTTTCATTGAGCATGCATTAAACATAGTCTGTATACACACTTGTGCATAAATAAATGCTTATAATTGTTCAAAGTTATTAATGTTTGTGTGCAATGTGCATATTGCATAATTGTGATGTGCAGGTTAAATGTTCGTATTAAGATGTTTGCAGATCTTGGAAGCAATTGCTAATCTAGAGCATACTGTGAGTAGATCTAGATGACCTTACTTTACTGTTTATTTTGTTTATATTATGAATTGAATGATTATGCAATGTGAATGTGTTGGTTCGAAACGATATATGTCTAAGGAGTTTGATAAATGTGAGAACATTAAAGTACTCCTTGTATGTGAATTTGATTGAAATAAGTGTACACAACTTGATTGTTAAATGCCGGACCACGGTTCGATGATAAATGTTTTCTGAGTGTCCATTTACATATGAATGAAAAAGTGATTCTCAACTTTAATGATGAATTTCAAACAAAGGTCCGATGATATGCGCACTGATTGAATGAGAATATGCAAATGTGATTGATGCATTTCATTACATGAATGCATGAAAGATAAAGGTAGTTATGACTGGAGTAGCTAGCGAAAAAGAGCTTAAAGCTCAGAATGTGAAAAAGAGGCTAGAGCTCATATAGTGATTAAGAGCCAAAGGCTCATTATGTAAAATGAGGCTAGTATCCCCAACAGATACGAGATAGTTATTAATGAGCCCGATATCCACGATGGATACAGGACAGTTATAGGCACTCGGTCGCAACAATGTAATAACCGAAAGTGAGTCATGAGCACTGTATGTGTGTATGATATGTGTATTTTAAATCGTTTGAATGATTTTGAATGTGAATTATATGTGTTATGTGATTGAGTGAGCCATTGAGGATGATCTCTTATTAAGTTCGCAAAACTCACCCAAAATTTACAATATTTTTTTCAGGCTCAGAAGAATACCCTGTTAGGCTAACAGTAGTATAGTTACTACATTCAAGTGAGAGGTAGAGGTCGGGATCAGTTCGCGTCTGCATAGAATTTTCCAGTAATTTTTATATTAAGAAATGTATTCCAAAATTATTATACAATGTGTATGCGAATGCATTTATAGTGTAATGACATTATGATTGTGAGTGTTTTGTATCTGAAATGGGCCCTAGCGATTAATGAAACTTTGACGATCTGAAAGATGTTTATGCAATAAAGTGGGCCTAATTTAACGATTGATTTTCACATATGTGTGCTTTGCTTTGAAAAAAATTTGTAAAGAGATTTTACTGACTGAGTACGCTAACATACCACCCTTGTGGGGTACAGACCTGGATATCACTCAAGATGTCGGGTACGTGTCTTGACAGAGTAGGGTGCTACATGCAGGGCCTAATAAGCCAGTTGGGAGAAGGAGAATGAGGGTGAAGATATTTGAGACATGGAGGAGCTTACAATACCATCAGGTCAGAAAGCCACAGTACTTATTGTGGACCAAGAGAGGATTGACTAGGATAATATGTAAATAGTGGTCATTTAGTCATATATAAGAGATTTGGTGGATATAATCTCCATCAACTCCACACAGTACTCGTGGGTGATAGTGTCCTACACATTGCCGTTATGGCCTCATCCTCCTCCATAGGATTAGCTTTCTTTTGTACTTCTATTTTCATTTTTATTATTTATTGATAATTTCTATATGTATTTTGGCACTTTTTTATTTGACTCGCATTTTCTTATAGGTCTCATCAATTCAAACTGTGATGTAATGAAAAGTGCATACAATAAAATTCCATCAACACTTGGACCATGTGTCTGAAATTCAGTTCAAGTCCTCTTATCTCTTTTCCCTTTTTCATTGTTGTTGTTCCTATATTCTTGATACGTTGAGCATAATGTTTATCTTAATTATGGGATGGGATTATATACCAAACGCAAGCTTATGAACTTTGTCATAAATTTATCAATTGAAAGTTATTTTTAGAAATTGTTTTATCATTGAAAGCATACTAATAAAGACAATTTATTATGAGTTTGAATGTTTTGGTGATTTTAAATGTTGGCATAACTAGTTATGAGTGTTGGTGATTTCCTTTATGAATTGTGAGGACATATACTTGATGAATATCATGATAATATTTGTGTGAAATGTACATACATCAAGTAGTTATGACTTATTTTGAGTATTTTCATTATAAAAAATGATGAATAAATTTATGAATAAATGAGCATAAATAATTTCTCTTTATTGGTTTCATATCAATAAAAAGGTTTAAGTTTAAAATTGGTGATAGTAACCATTTAAGATAAGGAGGGATAGGGGTTGTAAACTTAAGATTGTACAAGATAATTATTTTAATTCATGGCTTCAATAACATTTTGCTTCATTCTATAGGCTAACTCGAGATAGGGAGGTACCACAGGGCCTTCCTAGTGAGTTTAGATATCTTGCAGGCTCCTGTAATTCAAAGTACTTGAGTTTTTTCTAAATAGTGGATTAACTTTTTTGTTTTTCGATGACAAATCTCGTAAACCAATCTTATATGTTCTAACCAGTTTTGCTAAATTTTTTTATCACAATTTGAAATTATCTTGATGCAAGTGACTTTGCTTGCAAGGAAATGTAAATATGATAGAGAGCTCTAGCTCCTTGAATTTTACGAAAAAATTAAAAGCAAAATAGTTGAGCAATGAAACATTTATTGATATGAGTTAAAGCTCAAATCAAGTTTGAGGTCTTTGTTTGGAAATTCATTGATTTATTTGGACACTTGCTTTATTTTACTTGTAAATAATTCATCAGCTATGCATAATAGGGATTGGACACTATATTGCAAGCTACAATTCATATTTGCCTATATTTATAGCTCATAGCATAGAATTATATAATAAAATAAGCATCCAAATAATACTAGAATCTTCTTTTTATCTCTGATCTAATTTGTTTTATTAAGTTCTTACAATGTAACTTGTGATTGAAATATTTAGGCTAAGAAACATTGGGTTTATTAGAGAACTATTGTGATTATTGAATTGATTGTCTTCTTTATTATGGAGCTTGGATTGTGGTGTTAGCTTTTAATAAGTGTAAACATATATGTGGTGATTATATTAGAAGCTATACTTTACCATAACTTGGATAAATTAAGGATTATGCTGTCTAGTTGTTGAGGCCATTACCATAACTTTGATAAGGTCTTTTAACCTTTTGAAAATAGTATTCACTTTATAAATTTTCCTTTAGATAAAGAGATATGTTTGACGACACTAGACTTAAGATAGAGAATCATTCACTCCCTAAAATGCCTTTAAAATGATGTAAAGAAACCTTAATAATTTTCTGAGTTGTATACAATTCATGGAGCTATAAACCAAACATAATTAACGGTAGTTTGTACATGAAGGCCTAAGATAAACATATGATACAATTGTATGTGTTATAGTATTGCTTTGCACTTATAGCTACTCTATAAATGAAAAGGTGGGGTTATAAGCACTATAACTTACTTGCTACCAGCATTAGGTAGTTAATTAGTTTCATAGATGATAACCAAAATCCCTACCCTATAGATCTCTATGGCAAGTGCACCTATCGAATTATAGTCTAGTAACAGTGAACATATTGGGTGTCGATCCCCTAAGAACTATAAGTACTAATAATTACCTCTTTTATACTATCTAGCAACAAATTAAGGTGATAATGTAATTTAAACAATAAAATTAAACTAAAGTTCAACACAAATGATATGTAAGAAGGCAAATTACTCAAATATTAACCAAATCAAATTACAGTACCTAGGTAATGACCCGTTTAAGACTTTTCAAGTTATAACCCTCTATCATACAATTTGGTTAAAGATCATTGGCTTGTAGAAATTCTTAACTTATGTTAATATATTTCTCAAGACAATCACCACCTAATCCTAGGTTAATTCACTGAAATTACTTTTTAGTTAAAACTACTAAGATTGCATTAATCTATTCGTGAATTTTACTATTAGGTTTAACTTTAATCCATAAGATTTATGTTGACCTATCTCTAGATTTTCATCCAATTCCTTTCAATTATGCCAGATCTATTAGTACAAAAGATTTCTCAAATATATATGAAATAATATCCTAGAAATATTAATTGAATAAACAATCAAACCACATAATTTGATCCAGTAAATCAATAATCAAATTACTTTAAATAAAGAATCAAATCACAAAGTATATTATAAGGTAAATCCCAAATAGGCACTAAATAAATTTAGTTCATAAAAATAGAAAAAATACTCAAAGTTTTAAAAGAAGAACTAAAAATAAGAGAATTCATTATATATCCTCTTGTCTCTAATACAATCCATTGAAACTTTGGAAATATGCTCTTTGTTAGATTTCTAAGTCAATCTCTACTTCTCTATTGCTTTAAGGTTCAAAACTATGGTTAAAAATCTAACCCCTTGATTTGCCTTTTAATTTGCAATTTATAATTTGAAATTAGGCTTGTTGCATTGGACATGGTCAGTTATACGACCATGTCGCTCAAAATTACTTCAAAACTCAAACATTGCGTAGAAACGCTATTCCAGCAACATGTACGAGTGAAAACTATTGTGTTCATCACCAAATAGGCGTGTATAACCTTAAAAAGGGCAAAACAACACCTTTTAACTCATACATTGTTACAGGGGCTTACACGATCCCTCATATATTCATGTACAAGTCACACACAAGCATGTTCTCTATAATTACAAACTTGTCCTTCCAAATAACAAAATAAAATGTATTAAACATAAGATTAAAAATATAGTCTATTACGTATTTATCAAAATTTCATGCACTTAAGATTTGCTTGTCCTCAAGAAAATCATAACCCAAATCATTAAAACTTAAAAACATCCATCCTTTTTCAATCTCAACTAATCCATCCACATCTTAAATTATCATATCTTATAAACTAAATCAGCATACAATTTAGACTCTAACCATTATAGAACAAACTTCCATAAATTAATATCAATAGTAATTAAATCGACATTTTTAAATAAAAAACACAAAATGCGATACCTTAACAAAAGATTTACTTAATTCAGTAAAAAATTTTAGGGGGAAAATATAATAGACTCTCAAATTTATATATAGAAGGAATATTAACTATAAAGCAATAAAATCACATCTCCACCACTAATAAGTAAACTAGAAGAAAAAATCAAAAGATATTTTAAACAAGATGTAATGGGGCTTAAGTAAAGTTATGGAAAGGATACTTAAATGGTAAAAAAGTAACGACAATTTATATAACCAAGACACATAAAACTTGGTTCTTCATAGTATAGATCTTTCAAGCAAAGATTTGAACTAGCATAATAATAATTCTTCTCACTCTCTAAGCTTTTTTCTTTTTTTTTTTTTAACTTAAACTTTGAGCCACTTTGGAGAGAATATAAGGTTGTAACAACAATGGACTTAAGAAGATACAAATTTAGTGATTAGTATGCACCAATAGTTATAAGCACAACATACCTTCTCTTTAAAATTCTTCAATATAATCCAAGTTTAAGTAATCAAGCAAAAACAAATTTTTTTAGAGTTCAAAGATAGATGAAAAAGTCTTCAAGAAAAATAGGGTAATGGGCTATCAATATGGCTACTATCAATCAAAGAAAAAGCTAAAACTCAAAATTGGTTACTCCTAAGGGATAAAACAAGGTAAGTAATAATTAAAGAAAAATAGGCTAAAACAAATGGTCAAATCTAAATGCCTTTATAATTCTAATGCCTTATGTTTAAGAATATGATTTCAGTATGAAAAATAAAAGCAAGTTCTATAATTGTCAAACTACAAATGATAAAGCACACAACAAATAATAAAAGAGCATATTGCTCTTAGGTTTAAAAGCTCACATTTAGGCTTAATATGTGCATATAATATGCAATTTTCAGTCATATCAACTATCTTAATGACTACTAAAAGTATAGCTTATAAATGCACTTTTATTCCAATTTTCATCATTTTGCATACTAATTCGACTCAATAATCAATAACAAATTAAAGCATTTTGGAGAAATTTAACTAAATTGAGATTTCATTTAATAAGAATAAATAAAAAGGATTATAATAAGCTTGATACTTAACCTAAAATCAAAAATTTTCTTTAAAGTTTTCTTAATAGGCACACAATAAGATGAAGTGCAAAGGAGCGTGAGCAAATTTGGCATTAAGGAGAATAAAATAAAACAGTTTATGGTCTACAATTAGTGCTTATAAAAAAGCTTCGCATAGTAGAATCTACTATTACATATTATTATACTTGGCTTTTCTGTTTCCCATTAATTGAACTATTGCTTATGTTAAATAATTAATTCAATTAGGGAATATAATAAGTATAACTTCTTATAGTTACGTCTTTAAGCACAATCTAGTGCTTAAATATATATCTTATATATAAGTAACTTGTGTTTGAGGATGAGGCATTAGCTAGTTAGCTGCATGGAATTGTTGTAACTAAGATAAAATGCAAAAGAGCACCATCAACTTTGGGATTGTGTAGCTTAAACTAAAACGATTTGTGGTCTTCAACTCTTCATCCTTATTTTAGGTTAATTTCTTGTGGTGTGAGATTTATTCAAACTACCATTTTTACATTAGTGCTTACTTTTACAAACTAATTTCATATTATATACACTCCAAAATAGTGTTTTAGTGATATCAAAGAAAGAAAAACAATTTAAAGTAGGTGGAAACTTGATTGTTTTAAGGCCACTAAGTTTAAAGTTAGTGGAACACCCATATTTTAAGAGCTAAACATTCAATGCTTTTTTCTTTTCCCTCTCAAATTCATTGTTTATAGTAAAAAGTGTGATGGTGTTGGTGGTGCAAAGTCAAGGGAGTCATATTTGTATTGTTACATCATATTTAATTGCTATATTCATATAATTGACACTAACTATAACCATTTAATAATTATACAACAAGCAAAAATCTTAAATCTGAACTTAGATCCTCTTGTACTATCTATTGTATATTGCACTCTCAACTTCTTAATTATTGATTTTATTGACAAATACTTGTTTTCTTGAACTAATTTTGTGGACTTTTCAGTCTTATCTAGTTAGTTTCAGTAGGACAAGTATTTTTAACACCTATTGTTTTCTTAGAATGTCTAAATCTTATAGATGTGTACAAAACTTTCAAAATTATTTTTTATTGTATTTTCATGTTAAAATTATGATAGAGAATATTGAATCATTAGAAAAATATTCAATGAACTTAACATCTTCTATTCGTGGTAAGTTTGATCTAAAATGGAACTATTATTCTTCTTCTCAAACTT
>JAOQMP010000210.1:7634685-7645093 GCA_027563575.1 Erythroxylum pedicellare
TATATAATGAAAGGGAGAAATTTATATAATGAAAGAATATCTTGTATTGTTAAAGGTAATATTGCTTCTTGTAAAAAAAAGTATCATTTGATGTCCATAAGATGATTGGAAATTATTTGCAATAATAGGTAAAAAAGAAAATAAAAAGGCTCATAATGTATTTTTTTGGAGAAGATGAAACATAATAAGTATTAGATAAAGGAAAAAAGAAAGCTATTATTAACATATATCCTTATATTCCTTCAAAAACTACTCATGTTCTCAATTTGGTTTTAAAAGTGTTTTGGTTGATAAGAATGCTATTTTGTGATATAAACGAGCATATGCTAGATGATTTTATCATTTATGTATTCCTTTAAATGATTTAAATTCACCTTATTTTTAAGTAATAGATAGTAAAACAATGATAGGTCCAAGATTTAAGCAACTTTCTTATTATGAGATTTGTGTACCTTTTCTTTAAGATTTAAAAAAAAAATCAGTTAATGTGGATATCTATAAGTCTAGTTAGGAAACAACATGATACACTATTATTAAGGATAGGTGGACTGATTAAAGACAAAGAACCTTGATTAATTTCTTAGATCACTGTAATATTGGAAAAACTTTTATAAAGTATGTTGACGCTTGTGATATTGTAAAAAGTACTCGTGCTTTGTCTAAATTATTTTATGAAATTATCGAGCAGGTTAGGCCAAAAAAATTACGCATTTCATTACAGATAATGTAACCAATTACGTATTAGCTAGGTACTTGTTATGATCAAAGTATGAGCATATTTATCGATCTCTATGTTTTGCTAATTATATAAGTCTCATTTTAAAAGATATTAGTTCTACAGACCATCTTTACAGTTTTGCTTCAAGTGTATCTAAGATCACAATTTTTTTGTATAATCATATTACATTTTTGTCTTGGCTAAGAAAGCAAGAAGATTGATATTATATGTCCTGCTGCTACTAGATTTGCAACTACATGTATTACTTTAAGAAGCATTTATGATCATAAAAAAAGTACTTCAAAATTTAGTGATAAATAATCATTTTTTTAAGTTATAAGTTATCAAAGAGTGCGAAAGGAAAAGGGGTTTATGATATAATTTTAGATAATGACGTAGCACGTCGTAACGCTACACAAAATAAAGTCGACCTATAGTAGTAGTGAGTCTAAGTCAATCCCACAAAGAGTGTTTAGTTAGCGTTTGTAATGAAAATACTTGGTGTTTAGATTATGGGGGTTTTGTTTGGTTTAAAATAAGAAAACAAAAATGAAACTAAGCTAATGAAAAAAATTAAAGAAAACACTAAAAAATGATGAAAGTGATGAATTCGTTAGGGACCCAATTTTTTGGTTTTATCTTGAACTACGCTCAATAAAACATATTTCATTGAATTGTTATCTTCACACTTCTCTTTAAACTATTGGTCGTAGATTAACAACAAGCTCCGTTAATTCTACTTTTTCCTTAGGATAACCTAGCTATCAGATTACATAGGAGATACTCTCTAAGTTTAATCGGACAGTCACCTTACGAAAACAAATAGACCAATCTAAGTAATAATCTCATAAGCTCAGATTATTTATCCTAGGTTATGATATACCTAGTGATTCAGAATCATTAGTTGCCACAAATGAATCAGAAAAATGACGATTACATATTGTATTCGATTATAACAATGGGTTTATACATAAAAACAATCAAATAGAGCATTCATCCATTCTTACACAATACTTATTTCACTAAACACAAGATAAAATAATCAATCCCTAAAGAGAATAAGAACAACAAACATAATGAAGAATATGCTTAACAAGGTTCGTCGATATCGATGTTACCTCCTAACTGGTGTCGAGATGTCTAGCCCTCTATGGGTCTCCAAGGTATCTCCTCTATCGCCCTTCTCATTGTCTCCCGAAACCCCTAAACATTTCTTAATCCTTTCATTCCTCTTTCTGCCATCGAACAATGCTTTTATATTAAAAATGTAAGGTTTTGGCTGAGCTGTTAGTGTCTTATTAGTGTGACATGGGTTGTCACACTCATGCATAACCACTCATGGTGGTGATACCTTTGCATGGGTGTGAGAGGTGTCTCACGCCCATGCAAAACATGTCATAGTCGTGAGTGATGCTTACAGCTTTGACAAGTTTCCTGTTTGGCCGTGAGCCCTCCTGCAGTCACCTCTCACGCCCATGCAAAACATGTCACAGTCGTGAGTGATGCTTACAACTTTGACAAGTTTCCTGTTTGGCCGTGAGCCCTCTTGCAGTCTTCTTTATTATATGCTTTAACTTGTCTCTTCTTCTTCTAATCTTTCTCATTCTTGCTTAATAAAGACAAGTGAATATGAGTATTCATAAAACGACTCAAATATATTGCTTTTGACTCACTTTAGCTTTTTTGTTTCCGAATTGTATCCAAAATCATATAAGAACTAAAGTAGGTATCTTAAACATTTTCATATCATTAATCACTAAGTGTAAAACGTTAAATGTATCAACAATTAAGCACATATTAGATAATAAATGTTAAGATGCATGTTTGATTAGTGTAAAGATTATAGCTCTACTTATAAGATTGTTGACTCATATGAAAAGTCATCTTTAGAGTACATGTATAGAGTTTGCAAAATATGAAAAGTATTTTATATGTGCCCGCACCTTCCGGTTATAGGCTTTGAGGCTTCGTCATAACCAAAAGTAAAACCTCATGTCCAAATATATCAGATTTAATTGGGTAGAATATATAAGATAACGCCTTGGGAGGGAGCAAATTTTCCGTTCTCTTCTGAAGTGGCAGATATTAACTCAACAAAGATCCAGCGCCAGCAGGCGGAGGCTGCTTTGGTTGATAATTTATTATAAACAAATTATTATAGGCTTATCCATATGCGTGTCATACATTAAAATAAACAATCCAATCAGATCCTGACAGCTGGACGTAGCCGAAACCCTAACCTGATTCACCATTCGCATCAGCCACCACACCCGCATCATCAAACCCGAAGCCACCCTGTCTCTCTCTCTAAACCAGGAGTTAGTAACTGTTGGCCGTCGACAGAGGCTGGCCGTACACGGTAGGGTTGTGTTGGTTTATAGGATTGTTTGAAGCCGCATATTCTTAAGGGCACTTTTGGGATTTTCCTTTCACTTGTATTAAATTCTCAGCCGTCGGATTCTTTCACAAGGCGAAGAGAAAAAAAATAAAACAAGAGAGCATCAAACACAGCCCAAAGTTTCCTCTTTGTCTCGGGACTTTTGAGTTACTAAAAAAACTATATCCCACCTGGACTTCCACCTCACTTACGACCCTCTCTCCTTCTCTCTGTCTGGACACGCCATCAAAGCAGGTAACTTCTCACTACGTCTTATTTGTAGATTGTTAAAAGTCTCTGTCCTTGTGGGTGTTTGTTGGGATCTGTTGGTTTCTTTCATGATGGAATCAATTAGCATGCTATTTTTACTGTTGTTTGTTTCTGAACTTTCAGTGTCTTTTTGAATTGCCTAATTCTTTCCCTGTAGTTTGGAATTCTTGTACGGTCTTTCGTCTTATTATTGGCGTTTACATGCTTGCTTTAGTTTTCTGATTTTTCCTCCTGACGTCGTCAATTTTGAGGCTATGTTCGTACAGGGGTATGTTGAGAATTAGCTTCAAAGATGGAATTGTGGATATTTTTCCAACTGGGTTTTGAATAATGATCCTGTTTCTATTAATGTTCAGAGAAGTGCTGTGTATGTTAACTGTATTAACCATCTTTACTCTAAGTTGAGACAAAGTTCGTCCGTTTCATAGGTTTGGCAGATTGCGCTCAAAGTGGTATGGGCTTTGGATTTAATCATCTCCACATAATTTGGGGTTAGAGTTAGTGGGAGAGGTTGTCATTCTGGATATATTATGACAATAATATGATTTCTTGTCTTTTAGTATGTACTGCTTGACTCTAAAGCTTCGCTATAACATGTTTCTGTGGCAAGAGGTATGTTATCGTGGGACAACTTAATGGCTTCCATTACCTTCTGTACTGGACTCTCTCAAGGTGTGACCATAACAGGCTAGAGGAACCGCCTTTTTGTGAACTGATGATGTTTGCAGCTTTTAATTCTCTCAAAAAATGATTGGCCAATTGTCTTTGCTTGTTTGAGATTTAAGCTGAAGATGATAATTGTTAGAGTTTTGAATAAATGGCATGTTTAACTTTATCTGGCCAATTTTATCCTAAAAGTGCTTGTTTGAAATTTTATTCTTAGAAGAGATCAGTTTTGACATGGTTGAGTTCATCTTTTAAATTCTGTTTGGCGAAAGATGTCATGTAAAATGTGCTGTATGTATTGAAGCTCTCTGATGAAATATTAGGTTTTCCATTGAACCCTTAGGGAAGATTATGTAATTAATACAAGTTGCAGAATAGGAGCTAACTGCTAACCACAAACTATCTGTGAAACATTTAGCTCAGTAAGCCAGGGTGTTTCCAAGTGATTGGTGACATTATGTGAATAGGAGGACTATGATCCATCAGAGCTTTTACCAGACAAACATGTGATATCTGATATCAACCTTTATCTGCTTTGATACTTGCAGGTTCTTCGTAATTATTGTAAGGAGACTCAATATTTGACAGCTGTTAAGAGTTGGATAACTAAACTGATTTGGATGGGGAGAGGGGAAGACAGCACACCTACTAAGCCTTCAAAATCTGCATCCTCAGCTCAGGTTTTCTCTCTCTCTATCTCTCTATCTCTCTCTCTCTCCCTCACACCTACACACCCACTCATCCGCACAATCAGACACATGATGTATTACTAATTCTTCTCCTCAAAATTTACAGGAAATACCAACAACACCTTCATATCCTGATTGGAACTCTGTGCAGGTATTCCTTTCTTTAGATCTTTAAATCAATCAATTCCTAGCTAGATTTTGCAAATGCATATATAATTGCTAGTTTCTTAGGCATACTACGGGGCTGCTGGCACTCCTCCACCCTTTTTTGCCTCAACAGTTGCCTCTCCCACTCCGCCTCCCTATCTTTGGGGAAGCCAGGTAATAATTTTCTTGGTAATGTCCTGGTATGCGTGCACTTGGCTCCATTAGCTTATAATGAGGAGTTTCTCATTTGTTTTTCTATTGTTCAATACTCAGCATCCATTGATCCCACCTTATGGAACCCCTGTTCCATATCCAGCTTTATACCCTGCAGGGGTATATGCTCATCCTAATATGGCCATGGTAAATAACATACATAATATTCTCATTTATTTTCATCCTGATTATATTTTCCTTCTTCAATTGATCCTGATAGATTTTCTTTGTTCACCAAATTGATGACTCCGTAACTTTCTATAGAATCCAAATCCAACTCAGGCTGGTACAGAGGTGGAAGGCAAGGGACTGAATGGAAAAGAGTGGGCTTCAGCCAAAAAATCCAAAGGAACTTCAGGGGGCAAGGCAGGGGAGAGTGGCAAGGCTGCTTCTGGTTCAGGAAATGATGGTGCTTCTCAAAGGTCAGTTTATCCAGGTTTATTGTTGAACTTACGTTTTTAAACATTCAGTAAATCTGTATCTTACCGTGATTGTGGTACATTTCGAAATCTATTGCAATTTTTCTTATTTGATATGTACCTGCTAACAGTGCTGAGAGCGGTAGTGATGGCTCATCAGATGGAAGTGATGAGAATACTAACCAACAGGTATTAATTAGTGTATCAAGCATTTGCTTTTTTTTCTGTTCTGTGACTTAATTGTTTTAGGAATTTGTTGGAAGCAAGAAGCGAAGCTTTGACCAGATGCTTGCAGATGGTAAATTTTGGTCTCAATCCCTGTTAAATCTTACTTCCATGTGAGACAAATAGTCCTTAGCTAACACTCGATTTTATCTTCAGCCAACGCACAAAATAGCACTACTGGAGTGAATATTCAAGCTTCAGTGCCTGGTAAGGGTATGGTGCCTGTGCCTGCGACTAATCTTAATATTGGGATGGACTTATGGAACCCATCTCCTGCAACTGGTGCAGCTGGAGGTGCAACAATGGGATCAAATCGATCTGGTGCCCCCTCTGCATTTCCCACAGGGATGCCTGAACAGTCGATACAAGTACGAGTCTTGGACTTGCTGAAAATGCAACAGTAATTTTAAGATGAAAAACAAACCGGTCTATATAATGATCAAACATCTCTCTCTATAATGCTAAGTTTTATCTTCATCACTTTATACTTTGTCCAGTATATTCTGCAAAATGTTTTCTTTTTCAGCTTCAACATCTGTTCCCCTAGAAGGTTATTGGTTTTCATGTCTTGTATCTTGGACTGCGTTCCTCCATTGGTTAATCATGGAAATCTTGATCCATAAATACAATTATGTTTCATTCCACTGAATTTAATTATGCTCTCTGACAGGATGAGCGTGAACTGAAAAGACAGAAGAGAAAGCAATCTAATAGGGAGTCTGCCAGAAGGTCAAGATTGCGTAAGCAGGTACCTTTTGGCTGTTTACAGTTTTGTTTTTTCACTAGCCATTCTTTACCCTCAATAATAGGTAAATGTGTTGTCAAGTGACTATGTTTTGAGTTTATATTATGTATTTTCTCTCTCTATGGGAAAGAGAGTAGGCAAGTTATATGCAATTTTTGGATTATCCTTGCTAGGCGGAGTGTGAAGAGCTGCAAGCGAGGGTCGAGAATTTGTCCAATGACAATCGGTATCTTAGAGATGAATTGCAAAGGCTTTCTGACGAATGCGAGAAACTTAGATCCGAGAATGATTCAATTAAGGTTTACTGAATTTTTTTGTGTCTTGATTTGTGATCCCCTATGGCTGATAACAAAATGTGATTTGAAGTTTTTACCTATTATCAGAGCAAATAAAGCAACTAACTAGCAAATTCGGTTTGCTTCATATGAAACAGGAAGAATTGAGTCGATTATATGGGCCAGATGCTGTAGCTAACCTTGAACAGAATAACTCTTCCTCAGCCCTTCAATCGCATGATAGTGAAGGAAACAGTTGAAGGAACATGAGACGCAAAAACTTGGAAAATACATCTGGGGGTCTCGGTAGATCGTGACTAAACTTTCGTCCAGCAATTGCCATTTTCACATAGTGATCGACGCTATTAACCCATAGTTTACCTGTGAAATTTACCCAAAGTAATTAAGTAAATTAGAAATGTCAATGACTCTATGCCAATTGCTATTTTACTTGTCAATTTGGTTTTAACTAAGAAAAAAGGTATAGCTTTTCATTCTCTCCTGAGTGGGAATTTGTTATTTGCATGTTTGATCCAAATTGGAACGAAACTACTCGACTTCTTTACATTTTTTAATCGTGGTGTCAGCACGGCCATATTTGCTCTTAAAGACACCACTTGCCCCAGGGAACTCGTGGGACTTTTTAAGGCATATTGCACGATGGACGGGTATCATATCTTCAGGAAACAAAAGCAAAAGGAACAGTTTGATTTGCCAAATATACACACATGACCATTGATGATAAACATTCAAATCTCAAGAAAAGGTTGACATTGATCCAAAGTCCCGATTGTCAGTAAATTACATATGTACGATAACTCAATAGGCCGGCTAGAAAATATGGGCAAACTATAAGTTCTCGCCAGTTAATAGAAATCTAATTACACTTACCTACTTAACGTATAGACACAAGGAGATGAAGTGATGCAGACAAATTAGAAAAAGAAGGAAAAGCATTAAACGTCAACCGTCGTGGGTGAACTCGGTATCTGAGTTTGTTGTAATTGTTTGTGAGTTGCCTTCTATTTGGGGATGCCCTTCTGCTTCATTTGCCGGGCCCTTTGGCATTCCATCGGCTGGTACAACAGAAAATTGAGTTGGAAATTATCAGGTCAAATAGGACTTGCTGAATAGAACTTTGAAGCATTCTGTCCACCACTCAATAAGCAAATACAAGGCCCTGTTAGTAACAACTGACAAAGAAAATATAATTCTAACCTGACCCCAATATGTTCAAGAATAATGTCTTAGCATAGTCAATCTCAGCTTGGTGCCTACTGACAAGTCTAACCTGTAAGTTTGAGAAACCAAGTCATCTTCATATTTCCCTACATGTAAAAAGTGGGAAATAGAAAATATAGAGAAACATACAGCCGGAGCCCAACAAATGACCTAATGCAGTGATGTTGATATAAAAAAGGGCAATTCTATGGCATTCAAAATCAAGAAATTTGATTATTCAGATAATAATATCCTGCACAAAAATATTGAGGACATACCATTTCACCATATGCAAATCCAACAAGTATATCAACTCTAGCTTGATGCTTCAAGAGAAATGGACGCAGGTTATTCTTGTATAATTGCTTTGCACCCTGGTGGAATCAATTTCTTTGCGAATTAAATGAACAAGTGAGTTGCAGTGCAGAACCAAGATAATGAAGACAAACTATAACATGCCAACATCAAGATTGAGATTTCAAGCTTCAGCACAGGAGGTAATCAGAAGGCAAGATACTAATAACGATTAATTATGTTTAACTGGCTTAACGACATAGGATTCTCATCACGCATTGACTTCTATAATTCTGCAATAAAAATAGATGAACATGCATCCAACAAAATCAAAAGAAACAAATATCAGGATGTTTTTAGTAAGTAGGTGGATACACCGTAAAACTTATGAAGTTCCATGGACCAGCACACAAGCTTGAAATAAATGAAACCAAAAACAAGAAAAAGAAAATGGAACTAAAGAGGCATAGAGTATGAATGTTCAGTCAGAGAAACAGCTCAGCATGCTAATCATTTAGCTCAACAGTTGGAAGTTGGAGCCATACAAGAAATGCAAACTTCGCGTGATAATACATGGGAAAACTGTACAAAACAAAATAATATCAAGGAACAACCCTATAAAATAATCAACAGATATACAAAAAACATATAAACTTATCAACCTGAAAACCCTTCCATTTTGGAGCCTATGCAGTATCTCTGTAATTCTATGTTACAAACATCATAATTTTGTCCTTTGCAACTAAATGGGTTAGTATGAAGCTTAGAGACTTAAAGAGCAACAGTTTAGAACTGTACCATGATAGCAGCTTGTCCGTAAAGACTTCTATAAGTCTAAAGGATCTATATGCTGCAAATACAGAGAAAAGAATTGTGAATAATAATTCCAAGTATTAAATGAGCACATTCTCAGACCAAAGAAGAAGAATAGGGAGGGATGGAGGGATCGAGAATGGAGATTTGAAAGGTTACACGTAAAGTTCATGATATTAAACTCTGGAACACGAAATACTAACCAGCCCAATACATCAGCCACTTTTGTTTATCATTTTCATCTTCTCTCTCAATTGCCTTGAACGTAGAGTACACGGGTAAAACAATCCCAACAGAGCAGCTGCATTAACAAAAAGAGACCCAATTCGGTTTCCAATCACATAGAATTAATAGTGATAGAACATCGAGTTAGGCACCAGTAATGAATAAGAAAACCAAAACGATAACAAATAGCTCTTCAACATCCACAAGACGGCTCTTCAGAAACATCAACAAGATGCTAAACCACGTTCGGAGCCATAACAGATTCAACACAAGTTTAAACAAACTTAGCAAATCGTACTCGAAACTTAAGCACAGAGATTGTAGATAAAAAGAACAGTCTTACTCACCAAGCAGTGCGAAGAACAACATTAGAACCAACTGGGCAAAGAAGCAACCGCAACCCAACCTGCAATCCCCAGAACCCATTTTAAGAAACACCATTTTTCTCCGCAAGTTTAATAAGAATCATAAAAGCATGAACTTTTAATTCACAAACAGATTCCAGTAAAATAATTGGAAGCAAAAATTTTATCTTTGGAAGAAAAATTCTAGCTTCATGAACCCCTCACTTAATCACTTAATTTAGTATTCCATCCGTAAAGCAAATTTAATAAGAAGAACCCAAATAAACGATCATACTATAAGCAAGAAAATCGATAGCTCGAGAATGAAGATCACTAAAAACTACAACTAACATGAGATTGCAAATCTAAACCCTAAAAGATAAGAGATTTCAAAATATACGTCGCTGGTTATGTTCGATCCAAGAAAGGTCATTTTTGAACAACCAAAGAGGAGGGTATCGATCCAACGTGGCTTTGCTTTGGCTCTCGATATTTTCTTTAAGTGCATAGAAAAAGGAAATGGTAAGTGACATGCCTCTCCTATATTTAAAAATGTGGACAAAACGAAAACTTTATAAATTTGTATTTGACTTATTAATTTTATTAATTTATCATATTTATATATTGATATTGATATTGATATTTATATTGATAATGATATTTTATTATAATTATTATATTTCTTAATTTTAACAATATATTTGTTTATATAATATAATGTAATATCATATCATAATTAAAAAATAAAATTATCAATTTATTATTTA
>JAOQMP010000210.1:7645193-7668680 GCA_027563575.1 Erythroxylum pedicellare
AGTATGATTCATTATTAAAATAATATTTCATCAAAGATGTAAAATATTTGATTAATTTAACAATTAATCATGTAATTAATCTGTATTTTATAATGCTTTCAAAAGGGTGATATGAAGAAATTACAAACTTAGAGCCAGAGTATATTGACTATTCTATTTTGATAATGATATTCCAAAATGAATTGGATTGAAAATACTATAAATCAAGCGGTATCTTGATCTTGCCTTAGATTCGAGATATCTGTTTAACTGTGCTAGTTATAGCTCATTAATGAAAATAGCTTCGTAAAAATTTAATAATATTGTTAAACATTATAAAATATTAAAAAGACATTTTTAGATTCCGGGACACCAGTCGATCGCGCTTACTGACAGGAAGCTGCTGCGCACCGGACAAGTAGCAAATGACTCTATACCGAACATTGCATCACATGTACGCCTGACATTATTATAACCTGTAGCAAATCATAGTCGAGTACAAAGTACTTTGGTTCATGCATTAGATTTCAACAAAACAAGGCAGGGAAACGTGGATCAGAACAAAATAACAAGTAAGGACAAACGCAAACACGGTGCTTTTTCTTGTAGAAAAAGTGTAAACGACAAGAAGTCGAGACAACAAGAGATTGGACTTCGATGGCTGATTCCACTTATTTTAATTCTTCCGCGGCTTTCTTGGTGTTAAAGAAAGTTTTCACTAGGTACGAACTCCAACCTACAAGGTCATTGAATTGGTCCTCGTGGTCCAGTAAACGAGTTCTATATTTTGCATCTCCATTACTTTCGACTTGTCTCTCATGACGAGCAAACTGGAACAGTGCTAAAACATTTTGAAAGCAAACAGATTAACTTTCCTTGTACAAAGAAAAAGCATTGAGAACACTTAGGAGGGAAACAGCGAATCCAGAAGCACCTACTCAACGTTAGAAAAAAGAAAAAGAAGTTAATATAACACGCAACTTGCAGCTACGGTGCTCTTGCCAAATTTACCCGAGTATAAAATCTGTATTTGGTAGTAACAACTAACAAAAGGTCCAATCATCAACCAATCTTATGTCATTCACCTAAACCCGAATAAAGAAAACTTGAGGTGGAGAACAAATATAATACATAATTTGACAGGTCATAGGAAACAAAACTTTGATACAAGCTGGTCAAAAGATTGGCCTAATTTATTACATCTGATTCCCGACCCGTAGCCACGGATTATCATGGTTCATCCTTATAGCTGCTTGTCCCTTACGTGGGAAAGGAAGCTGTTAGGATGTCTCGAGAAAAATACAACTTCCATGCAAATACTTTTCAAATCTTGCCCCACCCGTTGAGCGAATTTGTAACATTTTGTGGATATATAGCACCTCAAGCTCTCAGTACAGGTACAAGGAAGAAACGGGTCTCTCAACTTCAGTTTTTATCACAAATCTGCATCGTCTGTCCTCTTTGCATCCGAATATTTTCAAAAAAAACCCAACTGCTAAAAATGGTTTTCATGGTTGCTTTCTGATATCTATTTCTTTGCCTTCTTGTGTATTCTAGAAATACTGATTGTCCAACTAGATAGCAGATAGAATATACAACCTCAATATCCAAGGTAAAATACAGATGCAGAATCTCATGAACTTCTTCCCAAGTCTTTTCCAGTGAATTCTCCACCTCCAAAAGAAGCCGCTGCTGCGGCCATATCAAGACCTCCACCAATGGAGGTAATCAAAGCTGATAGGCCACTGTTAGGACTACCGCCAGCAGCCATCCCCAATCCAAGGAAATCAAGAGTTGTATGCTTGGGATCAAACACCGTGGGAGTTCCCATCATCAATTCCTTCAACCCAGAACCTCCATCACAAGGTAAGCCAAGTCCAAGGCCAGCAGGAACTGACGCATTGTCAGGCTCTACTTGCCTCTGACCCCATAGCATATTGTCTTGATGCGCAGATGCTGATGATGATGATGATGAAGAAGAAGAAGAAGATGATACAAGCCCTAGCCCACGAAGCAAAGATGCATTTGTTGCTGCAGCACCCATTTCAGCGGCTTTCTGCAGCAATGCAGTTGCAGACATAGCCGGCTGTGGTGATGGTGCATATGCCCTACGCTCTTGCCCAGCAGTACCAAACAATGTCGATTCATGATTGGTTGAAAGACAGAGTGATATGGGTTCAGAAGAGGAGGATGGAAGCATGTCAATCACCCGCTCAAGTGGTGCCATGGATCGCATTAGGTTAGAGAATGCAGAAGCTTGAGGAGGCTGCAAGCTTCCTGATGCAGTTGATGAAGCAAATAGACTACCAAACATACTACTGCTAGCGCTACCATTGCTGCTTGAGCTAGTACTACTGCTACACCCCACTGCTGCTGCTGCTGTTGTTGCCACCATTGCTGGCACTTCATCTATGATCGGACTTTGATTTTCCGGCAGCTCTAACCAAAAGTTAAAAACAAAAAAGCCATAAAGTTCATGAAGAAAAGTCATCAAAAGTCGGTTCTTACCATTAAAAAGCCTTTAAATTAAAAAGAAGAGTCAATAGTGATTTCCTTTATCCAGCTAAAACCATCGCTCTTTTCTTTCTCTATACCTTTTGAATCTCTTCGGATTGTCTTATCATTCAACTTTGCGCAAATTAAATTCCACAGTTTGGACAAGAAAGTCTTGCGTTCAATTGTCCAGTTAGTTCTTCAGAGCTAACGGTGTTTTATTCATCGTAATAACAACAAAGTCGGTAACAGACAAAAACTACTAGACTCCAAGATGTTAAGAAACAGAGAGACCAAACCAAGATTTCGTGTTGATTAAGAGTTTAAGACAAAATCACAATCGACAAAATTCAAAAATTTCCAAATTTGTATCACTGTACCAGGACTTTGAATTGGCGAAACCGACGATGAAATTACAGCAGCTGGCTGCGATTGAGCTAGTGAAGGCGATTCAGATGTAGCTACCGGAGCTGACGGCCGCTGAAGGGATGAATCAACCTGAGGTATCGGGTCCGATTCTTGATTCTTACTGACCACAGGCGGATTCGGAGTCTGAGTCTGAGCTCTGGCGCTCTCCTCAGCTAAAGCATCGCAGAAAGCTCTGTGCGTGATAAAGCTATCCCTCCTTCAGAAGCATACCACAAAGAAAATCCAGTAACTCTTCAAAAACCAAACCATCAAAGAGAGAAAAAAAACTCAAAGAACTTTGATGTCAAAAAACCTCGAAAACAGAGCCCCGCAATCGCATTTGTACTCTCTCGTGCCACAAATCTTCGAGTGAGCTTTCCAATCCGACTGTACCGCGTACTTTTTCGAACACTTGTCGCATTTCCACTTCTTCTCTCCGTGTTTCCTGCAAAAATGCTTCTTTATTCCAGTAAGATCACCAAGTGCTCTTGATGGATCATGGTGAACACAAGTCGGCTCAGGACACACATAAACTTTTTTCTTCACTTCTTTGCTCGATCTTTGCCTGAGCTTCCATGGAAGATTATGGCCCCGTCGATGAAGCTGCAAGTTCTGGTCCCTTTGAAACCCTTTATTACAAATTTCACACACGAATCGGTTGGTAGCCATTAAAGTCTTTGGAGACAGAGCAATCACCTCTGCGTCTGGATCTGCAAGAAAACATTGTAATCGTAGTCACTATGTAACTTTACAATTAATATTGACTTCGACAACTTCAAAACTCAGGTTGACGTTTTCATTACCTGGGGTTCCAGGGAGGCTTCGCTTTTTCTTCGCTGTTGTTGTGGATGTAGGACGCAGTGGCTGGTTGCCGGAGGATGAAACACTAGCTTCGCCGGAGGCAGTGGAGGAGTTATCTAAATCGACCGGCATGACTAGAGGACTAGTAGACACAAGATGCAAATTAACTAAAAGGATGGATTATTTTTAGATCAAGCTACTGGACAAAAAAAAGTGAAAAAATCCGAAACATTCACTTGAAGTTTCAACGAACCTCTTTAAGAGACAAACTTTCACCTTTTCTTCTAGGGCTTCGTCTCAGTTCTGTCTCTCGCACACACGCACACACCAGTCGCAGCTACCAGTCAATCCAACTTTTTCTATTTCCTCGTTTAAACGCAACTACCAGCCTTCATGACAGCCTCTGACAACATCTCACATTAACCAAAGAACTCAATGATTAAACCCAAAGACTGTTATGCAACACAAGTATCACCCGACCACTTAATTCTCAGCTTTAAACACAAACACCATCAGAAATCCGATCCCCAGCGACTCAATTCCAACCCTCCAAAAACCCATTAAAAAATCCAGATTCTGCACTGTTCCTGGGTCAACGCTCAGAAACCAGAAATGCCCAGTGCTGTAAAGTCGGAAAAGAAACACAGATGGGCAGGGCAATACAGAGACAAAGAACCAGAGAGACTTGGTGTAAACGCTTTTAGAGAGAGAAGGCTAAGTCCTTGGTCTTTAGTCCAACTTTTCAGACAAGAGAAAGATAAAAGGGAAAGAAAGAGACAATACATTAATTAATACAAGGATTAAGTGAGTTTGGTTCAGTGTTCATCAGAAGGATTAAGCAATATAATTAACAATATATTGAGTGCATTCAATGTGACTTGTTGTCCACGTCATTTATTACAAGGCGGAGGATTTACCGTGCCACTTGCCGTTTCTAGACACGATGTCCTATCTCTTCGATGTTTTGTCGTTTAGCTAAACGAAGGTTTCGGTACTTTGGGTTTCGAACAGGCTAGGGGCTGAGCACGTGTTCCGAGTCGATGATTTTTGTGGCACTCGCACTGGCACCGGCACCGTGTTAAATTATATATTCTTTTCCCACCTTTTTTGGTGCCAATTATTCTACTTAGAAAGTCAAACTCCTTTTGTTTTCGATGTCAATTTTGTCCATTTTACACTTAAAACGCGTTCTTAGATAATAAGGCCCAGCATCTAACTATCGTCCAGAATTATTTCCATCCTTGATTTTTTTTTTAATGAAATCACAAAATGTCTCAAGCATTGATATTAATAAAATTTAAAATCAACTAAAACTCCATTCGTAATGATCTATAAATTATATAAATAACAGATTTAATTTAAATATATATTCAGCAATTAAATTTTTAATTCAAAATTAAAATGTTGAATTAGAAGAAAATAAACAAGTTAGATTGATAACTAACCATGCGTACTTATTTGTTGACTGATATTTAATATCAATTGGCAAATATAAGGATGAGGTTATTCTTATCAAGTTTAAATCACTTGTGTCTATCATATTTTATAAATACTGTATCTATAAAAATTAAATGAAGAGACTCTTAAAATAAACTAGTCACCTAATAATAAGAATAGGTTGGTTTATCTGTTCTTCCAAGTATCCTTCTCCTAGAAGCAACTGTTAGATAAGAATGAGCAGCTAACTTGGTCCAGCCCCTGTGAAAACTACGGCAAGAAAGTCGCTTACAATAGCTAAAAATGTGTAATGAATGTCCAAATCGATATGTAAAGCTAACTGGGCTTTTATTTCTCTAGGGTTTGTCCCCGTCCTTCTTTGAAAACGTTGCTTTTCATGTCCAGAGAAATAAGCTTTTATTCTTTACAGTCCAATCGAAATTGGATTGGAAAGCTTTTCGGTAGCGTAAATGGACCCTCAACCAAAAAACTAAAGCTTTGCAGTCCAATCGAAATTGGATTGGAAAGCTTTTTGGTAGCGTAAATGGACCCTCAACCAAAAAACTGTGTCTTCATCAATTTAGGTAAATTTCAACTACACTCTTCTCATATAGTACAATATACATCAAACATAAATATAAAAAAAAAAGAGTAATTGTTTTCTCTTTTCTGATTTTCAAACACGTCATTGGAAAACTTGCTTGCCCAATTAATTCATGAAGCCTCTTTGACACTTGTTACTTCGTCATTCCTTTGTGGTAGAGACTGGAGTTAGCTTCCAACTCACAGCACGTTACTTGTCCGAAAATCGTCAAATGGTGCCAAAATAAAGTCTATATGTGTGGATCACTCGTTGATCCTTGTCCTATTAACGCTCATTCCAAAGGGATTGGGACTTGTATCTGCAATTGATGCTGTTTTGCAAGTTCGTATATATTGTAAATATACATTCTTTTTTATATTTATGGCTGAAGGCTCATTTTATTCTTTAATGTTTGTATTAAATTTTGATTTACTTTTTTAATATTTAAAAGCATTTAAAATTTTCATTTAAATTAATAAAATTCAAATTTTCGTTAAAATTTCATCAATTAAATATTTCATCAGTTCTAATAATTAAATATAAGGTCAATATTATAATTAATTTTTATTAAATATACCTACTAATTTTAGATGAGGAGCGGGGTCTTATTTAAAAATAAAAGTTTATTTTATTTTTCTTTCTCATATCATTCTATTCAATTTTCCTTTTATTCTACAAATACTAATCTGCATCAAGATATAATTATGTATAAAATTCACTAGTTTTTCATATATTTCTTTAGTTGCAACTTTTGGTTCTTCATGGCATGTGTATCAGGGCCAAGGACTAAAACGATGTTGTATTGATATTGAGACATTTGGCAAACGCTATGCAAAAGAGAACGATGATAGGCAAAACGGTCATTTTTATCTTCGGACAAAGTTAATTCTAACATTTCAAATAGTACAAATTAAATTTTAACGTTTAAAGTTAATTCTAACATTTCAAATAGTACAAATTAAATTTTAATGTTTAAAAAATGTTAAAATTTAACCCTAAATTAACAGAGAAATTAATGACAACGTGACACCGTCAATTTTCTGCCAAGTCAGTGCCTAACACGTTCATAATATTTTAATGTTTAAGTAGGTTTGACGATATCAAGTGGATCTGATATGACATTGTGGGACCCATAGACTTAAATTAAAAATTTTGAATCAAATTATTAATAAAAAAATATGGGACTCACACATATAATTTATGTTAGAGAGGCTCGGGATCATGTATCACGTGCATGGCAAGGCAACGGAAGTATTAGAGTCAAAAGTTCTAACTCCCACGATACCCCCCGTGAATGCAAAATCCATGTGCATGTATAAACAGTATGTAAGAACATAAAATTATAGCATATATACCTTGCAAATACTTCTTCTTTTTTGAATCTTCTCCTTGCTTGGGTTGTAGTAAACACTAAACACCCTCAACAACTAGCGAAGAACACGTAAAGATGAAGAAATATAGTGTGTAGGGAAGGTTTGAGTACCAAACAAGATGGAAACATAAGTAGGATGCTCAATGTAACATCCTGCTCCCATAATAAGAGTTAGAACCCTAAAATTTGGTACATGTGAACTCAAAGAGAGATGAAGAAAATAACAATAAGAGATTAGAAAATTGCATTTTATGCTTATGCATAATGCCAGCACTCATACATGTGAATTTGAATTTTTGCACACATCAAAATGACTGTACATGCATTCATTGACAATTGTCGGAAATAATTGATCTATAAATGTGATCATAATTGAAATTATGAATTTATTTTCATTAAAAATTATTTTTTGAGAGTATAAGCGTTGATTTAGAATTTTTGGTGAAATATATTGTTGGGTGTTTTGGACTAGAAAAAACTGTCAAGTAGCAAAACTATCAATAAATGACAGTAGATTTTATTGTTCAAATGGCAATGGAAATTTTTATAAATGACTTTGAGATTTAATGACATATTTCATTGAAAATTGGGAGTCAATTGGATTAGAAATTGGAAACAAAATGAACTAGTTATTAAAGTGGACCAAATGGAACCATAGGAAAGTGACATGTGTCACTTGCCACACCACTTGTTTTAAATCACTATATTCATTAGGTGAAAGACCCACCTTTGTTCTTTCACTTGCTATTGTCTCTTATTTTCGTTAGCTTCATTTCTTCATCTTCTTCATTCACTTTCTTCTTCAGTTACGACATCCTACCCTTACCTTCTCATGTTGATGTTTGTTTAACTCTTTTACCTTGCTTCTTCAAGATTCATTGTCTCCTTCTTCTTGTTGCTAAAAGACACAACATATTCCACCTTAAAAAGGTGAAGATCGTGTGTGTTGGAGGAGCAAGGGTTTCACGGTGCTTTGAAGATTTGAAAGCTAAACAAGTGAGTATAAGCATCACTCTTCTTAAATTGATGAATGAAACATGTTTTGATGATAGTTAAGAGTTAAATGTTCATAAAATGAGGATGGGTTCATGATGAAACGTGGATGAGAAATGGGGATAGATTCAGGTCTTGCTTTTATGTTTTGATGGATAATAGATTAGGGAATGATATAATGTTGGATTAGGTAAATGAATAGTGTTTAATGGGTGCTGGAAAAAAATGATGGATGTAATAGTTTCCATCTGATTATGCTTCAGTTCTTTAGCTATAACTTTTTCTCTAGTTATCTGAATGAGATTATTCTTTATTTGGAGTAAAATATAGACATATGGATACACTTTTTATGAAAAAGTCGAATTCAAATTATGTTAAGAAAAGTCTCAAAATTTGACTTGAAGTTTAAAAACTGGGTATGCGTGTTAAATCCTGAAAATTTTTCTAAATCACTTATTATTTGTTTTATTATTTATTTATATTTTGTATGTTTGTTTATTTATTTATTTTTAGAATTGATTCATTTATTTAGTAGTATGAATAGAGATTGAAATTAGATGAAAAGATTGGAATTTAGTTAGATTAATGTGGTGTTAAGTGGATTAAAGGGGTTAGAGACATAAAAGACAAAAGAAGGGGAAGAATTGGAAGAACCAAGTGAAGGGCAAAAATGGGAAAAGACTAAATAAATGGTCTTGAATTAAGAAAGAGAAGAAGATAATAGAGAAACTCGTGGAAGAGAAGAGAGGAAGAGAGAAAAATGTGGGAGAGAAAAAGAAGAAGAAAAATCGTGGGATAAGAGAGAAGGAAAGAAGAAGAAAAAAAGAGGAATCATCTTGTTAAAGTAAGCTCCATGCTATTTTCTTCTTGTTTGTTTTGAAAAAGGAAGTAGAAAAAAATGGGTTTTTGTGTTGGGAATGAATGGAGGAAGAAGATGATTAAGAGACCCATTTGATTTATAGGGTTTCTAAACTAGGTTTTGGCTTTTCTAACCTAGATAGACCATGGGTAAGTTAATGCTAAACCCAATTTAGCAATAATTTAATTTATTGTGATTTTGAAGTTTTAGGGGTTTTATTGAATTGGAATTTAATGAAAATTTAGTTTGTTTTAGGAAATCAAGAAAATCCTACCTAATAGCAAGGGGTAGGGTTAATTTGAGTTTGTATTTTCAAGAGTTATAAGGTGGGTAAAATATTTATGGTTATTGTGTAAATTGTCAATGTGCCTATATGTGTGTATATGCTTGAATTCTAAATTGTGAATTGTTGTGATGTGGAAAATGCATTATGATTTGTTCTATGATATGCAATGAAAGATGTATGACATTTTGATATGATTAAATTGTGAGTATGATCATGCTATGTCTTGGAATTGTATCATGGCATTTTGATTTAAATGGAAAGAAGAAGAAAAACATGAGAATATGAATTTGTAATTGATTGAATTGAGCATGAGAGATGATTGTGTTTTAGCAAGAGTGGAACCGTTTCATATTCACGTGCATGTAGACATAAAGCCTTCTCCCGGCTGCCCGCTTGTGGCATTCGAGATCCAAAAAGTGGACCAGTTTCGTTCACGGTGTAAACTTCGGTTTCTTCGTTTTGTTTCACGGAACCCTCAAGTCATTTATTTGTGCATTTGCATTTTGATATGTTAAGTTATGATGCAACTTGAGCATTATGCTTTGATGATCAATCACATCCAATATGTTCTGTGTGCTGATATATTGAATTATGAGATGTGAATGCTGAAATTACATTGGTGGATTAAGACAAGATATGTATGCCTACATGAATATTCACATATATGTTTAAATGTATGGCTCGTTGCTAATGGCTATAAATATATTAGCCACGAAGCTATGTAGCGCAACCAATCATTTTCCCTCCTCAGGTGCAGAAAGAGAAGATTAGTGATCCTTGCAAGGCATTCGGAAACTCCAAGATAGCTAGAAATCTTTTGTACTAAACTAGTGACTATTTTGGATAGCTTTATAGGCATATCAAACATGAGCATCCTTTTGTATTTTGTATTAAGTTTGATATTTATGTTGATATGTAAGTAAAGCTTGTTCAAACATTTACTTTGTTTAGAAATGAGAATGAGAATTTGAGAAGTTCCTTTTTGTGTATGATTATGTTATTTTTAAAGGTTGAGTATGATGGAAGTGGAATGTGTATGTACATATTCTCCTTATTGACATTGCAAATTGTTGTTAGTATTAGAATAGCATATTAGAGTGGGAAAGATTGTATGTGATGAATCAATTGAGGCGAGATTCAAAAGTTTAAAGAAAAGTACTTAGTAGTTGAATTGATATGAAGTGATATTGCATTTTGCAAGCTTTCATTGGTATAGAAATTGTGTTCTAAACTCAAAGGAAAAACTGCATCGATCTTGGTAAAATTAGCCAAAGTTGTCTCATGAAAGTTTTAGCTTATCCTCTTAACTTTCCAACGGTATAAAGTATGCGATTATGGGATATCGGAGCTGAGAGTGATGATCATTACAAGTTAGGATGTCGTAAAGGATGTCTATACCGAACAACTAGAGTAAATGAAGTGTTATCACACTAGGAGAGTTAAATTTGGGAAGATTATGAGTAAAAGGGATGTTAGGATGGATGTAGGATCCATCTGAGGGGTCTTGGATGGATTTTTGCCTAGAAAACCCGAAGGTTACACAGTCAGGCCGTGTATAAAGACACTGGCCATGTATTTTTGATGTCAAAAAATCGCCAGACCCAAAAGTTACACAGTCTGACCATATATATTCACACAGACCGTGTTTTGACCGTCTAAATGACAAAATCTCACTTTGGAGTCTTCATTCAAGTTCTACATCTAGAAGTCATCTTTCAAACCATCTAGGAATGACCTTAATTAGATATCTCTAATAAAAGTTATGACAATTGTCCCGAAACATGTTCATTCTGAAATCATGTTTAATTCTTTTAAACATGACTTCATCTTCCGACCTCTAAATGAAGTTATTCTTAAAGCAATAGATTACTCACAAATTTTTTTATCTGTCCATAAAAATTGGTAGTATTTGTTGTTGATTTGAAAAATGTTGATGGAAAGAAAGTGAGGCATCTGTTGGAATAGCATGGTTGGGTAATGAACACACTTTGGATTTTTAAGCATATCTTGAGCTATAGAGCTCCGAATGAGATGGTTCTTATTTCAAAATAAACTAAAGACATAGAGCTACAATTTTTTGAAGAAGTCAAATTATGATTTTGGTGATTGACTAGTGTGGGCACGCCACACTTGTGAGATGATGACTAATGAGGGTTCTTGGAGATAACCCTACAAGGAAACCCACTCACGCTTTACGACTCCGGATTGTTGGGCTCTGAAACCCAACAGGGAATCTGTTTGTTAAGAGGTGAGGTAGTCATTCATGGTCTATTGGTACAGAGGGATCTAAGAGAGCTTATGCTACCTTGAGCAGAGAGTGGTAGTTTATACCGTTTTGGTGGAGATTGAGAAGCTAGCAAGAATTCAGGACAACATCCATTGCTATTGCTCCATCAATTAGATCTAACAAAGGGGGTTAGCCAGAGGTTTAGAAGACATTCATAAAGGACCATATTGGGGACCCATTAGGATTAGTTAGGCATACTATATTTGTGGAGAGTAGGGGCATTTATAGAGGAGTTGTTCGATAATAGGGAGGAATTTGAAAGTGAGGACAAAGGAGATAATATGTGGTCAAAGTGGTGTCTTTGATTTGGGTAGAGGTTTGTATAGAATTGGTAGTAGAGATAGTGGTAGAGGAGTTGGACACAAACCATCAATAGGTACCAGTACTTGTGTGACAAACTTAGCATAAGGCCAAACTCAAGCAAGGATATACAATATGACGAGGAAGGAGGCATCTGTAGCCAATGATGTCATTTCTTGTATAATTTTATTATGTGATATTAAGGCTTATATGTTAGTAGACCTAGGATCTACGCATTCTTACATTTCTTTATAGTTTTGCTTTAGATTTTTAACAAAGGTTAGTCCGTTAGGATATGACCTAAATGTGTGGTTCTAGTAGGAGTATGTGGAAGTAAATAGTATAAAGGTGGATACTAGTGAAGATTGGTAGATTGGATCTATGAATGACTTGATAGTGATGGATTTAAGAGAATTTGATATGATTCTCAAGATAGATTAGTTGACTTAACATTGGCTTGTAATGGATTATTATGCGAAGGATGTGAGGCATATCTAGCTTAGATTATAGATATGAGGGAGGTGAGTCTTCGGTTAGAGGATATTCCTGTGGTGAGGTAATTTTTGGAGGTATTCTTAAATGATTTATCAGGTTTATCGCCTTAACAAGAGATATATTTTACCATTGAGACTATGCCTTAAGTTGCACTGATTTCTATTGAACCTTAAAAGATATCTATCGTTAAGCTACATAAGTTAAAAAAATAGATGAGTTGTTGGAAAAGGGATTTAATATACCGAGCACATCACTTTATGGAGCTCTAGTATTGTTTGTGAACAAACAGGATGGTAATATGAGAATTTCCATGGATTATCGGCAACTAAATAGAGTGACAGTGAAAAACAAGTAGCTATTGCTAAGAAAAGACAATCTTTTAGATCAACTGAAAGGAGTTGTCATATTTTCCACGATTGACTAGAGATTAGGATACTGGAAATTGAGAATAGCTGAGTCAAGTATTCCCAAAATAGCTTTTCATACTTTGTATGGTCACTATGAGTTCCTAGTGAAGCCTTTTGAGATAACTAATACACTAGCCGCATTAATGACATTGATGAACATGACCTTTCAAGAGTATCTAGATCGATTTGTGATAGTATTCATTAATGATATATTGGTGTACTAAGGGAGTAAAGAAGAACATGAGCAACATTTGAGAATTGGGTTACATATTCTGAAGGAGAGATAGTTGCATACCAAGTTGAGTAAGTGTGAGTTTTGGATGGAGCAGGTAATTTTTCTTAGATATACGGTGTCCTGAGAGGGAGTGATGCCTGATCCTGCTAAGGTAAAGGTAATTCTAGAGTGGGAGCCACCTAGAAACACATTAGAGGTAAAGAGTTTTTTGGGACTTGCTGGGTATTATTATAGATTTGTATAAGGATTTTCAATGATAATTAGCCTATTGACCAAGCTACTAAAGAAATGAGTTCAGTTTGAGTAGACCAATTAGTGTCAAAAGAGTTTTGATGAGCTTAAGCGAAGATTGACTTTTAGCCCAATTTTGTTACCACCATCGAGTGGTGGAGGTTTTAAGTTATATTGTTGTTTTGAGGGTGGGTTTAAAGTGTGTACTAACACAACATGGAAAAGTGATAATTTATGTCTCTTGTTAGTTGGGATTGCATAAGTTGAACTATCCCATCCTTGATCTAGACTTAGCAACGATTATGCATGCTTTTAGGATTTGGAGGCATTATTTGTATGGGAAACATTCCAAATTCTTACAAACCACAAAAGCCTTAAGCATGTCTTAACTCAAAAGGAGTTAAAACTTAAGGTAGAGACAATAGATTGAGCCATGGAAGGATTATGATTATATTATTGATTACCATTCGAGAAAGGATAATGTAGTGGCAGATGTTTTGAGTAGAAAAAGCTCATGCATTGGTTAGTTTAAGTAGACATAGTATGATACCATTGGTGGAGTTGAGAGCATTAGATATGAGATGATTAGAGACTGACTATATGAGTGGTTTATTGGAAACATTACATGTTCAAGTAGATTCGAAAGATAGGAACAGAGAGGCACGAGTGCCGGGTTCCTATTTGATGTAAATGAGGGGAAAATGCAACAAAGTAAGGGGACTAGCTTTTTAGTAAGAGCAGATGGAGCATTGGTGATTGGGAGGTGAATTTCTGTACTGAATGTAGATAGACTACAAGAGATGATTTTAAAGGAAGCTCATAGTGCACCATATGTTATGCATCTTAGCGCTATAAAAATCTATTGGATCTTGAGACCTTATTACTGGTAGCCAACAATGAAGAAAGATGAAGCAAAGTTTACGTTGAGGTATTTGACCTATCAGTACGTCAAAGTAGAGCATCAGACATCAATAAGGAAATTAAGACCCTTAGCCATTTTGTCTCAGAAATGGGAGAAAATTATGATAGATTTTGTGATAATGTTGCTAAGGACCAGATGTAGATATAACTTGCCAAGTTTTATATTGTTGAGATTGGGAGGTTACATAGGGTTCCAATTTCTATATTGTTAGATTGAGATTAACAATTTACTTCCCAATTTTGGATGCGTTTGCAGACAACTTTGGGGACTAGGTTAAATTTGAGTGCTATTTTTCACTCTCAGTTGGATGGACAGTCGTAGCGTATGATTCAGATATTAGAGGATATGATGAGAGCTTATGTGTTGAACTTTGAGGTGATTGGGATAGATAACTACCTTTAATAGAGTTTGTTATAATAATAATTATCACTATAGCATCAATATGGCACCATTTGAGGCATCATATGGAAAACGGTGTAAAGATATGATATTTTAAGATATAGAGGGGGCTAGATAGTTAGAGGGAACAAAGTTGGTTCAGGAGATGAAGGAGAAAATGAGGGTGGTAAGGCAATGTTTGAAGGCAGCTCATGATTAGCAAAAGAATTATGTCGATCAACATCATCGAAAGATGAAGTACAATGTTAGAGATATGGCATTTCTATAGATATTACCTTGGAGGGGCATTTTGTGGTTTGGTAAGAGGGAAGTTGAGTCTGAGATACATCAAGCCATATTAAATTTTACAATGTGTGGGGTCGTTAGCTTACAAAATAATCTTACTACTAGAGTTATCACAAATTCATGATGTATTCTATGTGTTGATGTTGAGACGGTACCGATCAGATCCTAGTCATGTTATATCAAGAGCTGAGATCGGGGTTACAAATAATATGTCTTATAAAGAGGAGCCAGTGGAGATATTGGATAGACAGATTAATAAAATAAAGAGATGAGAGATTTCGATGGTGCGAATTTTGTGGAGTCATCATCGTTCTCCAACAGAGGTGACTTGGGAGGTAGAGGACGAAACTTGACATCAGTATCCTCATTTGTTTGGATCCTCAGGCACATAATTTAATTGTAAGGATGAAATTATTTTTAATGGGGGAGAACTGTAAAGTCTGCAAAAGAAAACAAAAGAGCCCAGACATAACTTATCAACCCAGCCCATAAAACAAATAAACAAAGGGGTATATATATATAAGAAGAAAGTAGCTAGGAAATTAAACACTCAACAAAAAAGGTTATCTTTTTCTTCTTCCTCTTCATTTCTATCTAGTTGGTAACTGTTTAAATACATTACCTTTCTCCTGCATGTGAAACTTTTCTCATGTATTCCTTCTTTTTGTTTGTTTTGCAGCAAATTGTGAAAGTTAACAACTCAAAAATCCCATAGAAAGGCATTAGACTTCACATAGGTTAAATTTTTCTAGCAACAATTATATACCTCTTATTGTGAGTTTTAGTCATTCTACGCTAGTTTATAAGTCGATTATATATTGTGATTATTTAAGACAATAAATTGAATTCATAAAAAACTAAAACGGAGAAAAGGTGGCTGGAAAATGAGAAAAAAGGATGTAGGAGAAGACGAGGGGGTAAAGAAGAAGGCAATTTAGAAAATTTTAAGTTGTACTATGAGGCAAATTAGGAGATGCAAAAATTTATGGGTAAATTGGAATTTATGTCTAGAAAGGGTATTTTTGTATTAATAAAAATAAATGAAGATAACATACTTTTAAAAGTTCAGGATATTTTAGTAATTATGGTGGTTAGGTTAAGTAAGGATTTTTTAGTAATTAAAAATAAAGTAGAAAAGAGAATAATGTTGGATTATTATGTGTAATTGAGATGAAATTTTGTCTTTGATAAGTCTAATAAAATTTCGTATTATCTAAGTCTGAAGGTCAGATTAAGGAGTAAATTGGACTTATCAATTAACTAGTCTCGAATTCAGTTAAGGATAACCTTAGACTATAGTCTTAGAATAGTATACTGTTATTAAAACTTTGAATTTTGTTATTAATAAATTATTTTATGGTGAATCATATTTTGAATTAGTCATTAATTAAATTAATGATTAACAGATATTTATTTATTTCAAATAATTAACAAAGTGCAAGGTGTTTTGCTTTATATTTTGTTATGTATTATGGTATGTATTGCTTATTAATTCGGAAAAAAATGTGTTAATTAAGTTGTGCATGAGTATAAGTAAGAATATTAATGTAAATAAATCGCATTCATAAAATTAAATAGAGACTAACTTATAATAGGTTGTGAATAAATGGTTAAATTGTCAATCTATGATTTGCCTAGGATAAGCTACATTCGATGGTTATAGATTGATAAGTTAGTTAAATATGAGCGAGCGATGGCTAGGTTAGTTAAATACGAGCAAGGGATAGCTAGGTATTTATCCATAAAGCAGATATCGTGACATCCTGAGTCTCAAAAATATTCTGTACTGATGGCTAGGTATCGGAGTGGTACTGAGATATCCTAAGTCTTGGGGATATCTTGTGTCGATGGCTAGGTGCTGAAGTAATATATGGTTACTAAATTAGATTGAGAATTTGAGGTACTCTTTGTTGGTATTTATACATCTAATTATGTTTCCACTTAGTAAGAGATTATAACGAGTAGAGCTATGTCGACAGAACATTGAATGTAACCTTACTAGGTTAAGCATAGCCTAGGCAATTTAGTTAATTATGAGATAAAGTTTGAATGTTTGTTAATTGCTCAGATAGGCTGAGTAATATTGCGTAATTTAGTATTATATGTATGTTTTAATTACTTGACTAATTTCTGTATATATATAGACATTTGATTTTAAGGGTATAGTCAATTATCTTTACTAAATAGATAGCTCACCACTTACCATCATTCTTTTAGAAGATAGAGAGATTTTTTATAACTACAATATACGTGATTGACAGGGAGTTTAGGTGGGGCTAACATATTAAATTGAGTAAATTCGTTTTATTGTATATACTTTTGAATGTAACAGTTTGGCCGGTCATGCTTGTACAGATAAATTTTTGTGACTAATGAACAATTTTTTTTGAATTAATGAGAATCTTGATAATTAATGTTATACTTTAAGAATAATTTGGATAGTTGTGGTTTAAGAATTATTGAAGTATCACATAACCTACTTGCTAGTCTCACGAATGTGTATATATATATATAGACACACACTCACACTTACCTTAGCTATCATGTATTCAAGAAATAGTCAACAATGACTAAATTAGATGGACCAGCTGAAGCTAATGCGAACAACAACTTGGGAAAGTTAAAACGGTATTTCGGAATGGATTTGTTTTTTCAAACCCATATCTTGAAACATTGCATTAATTTGTCTTAATCTTCTAACCACAACCTTATCTAGACACTCACTATCTGTCTATGCACATCTAATTGAAAAAAAAAAAAAGGAAAGAGTATGCCTTAGAACAAAAGAAAACATATTCCTGTAATGAAGAGAGAGGAGAAAAAAAGGTGACAAGCCAGGAATGAAGGATACATGTTTGCTGTCTCTCCTAAGCCATGAACATGTTTACACGAACGAACAGTCTAAGAATGCTCTCCATTTCATATCTTCTTCGGATCATAGTATTTGTTCTCGATTATATCTCAAAAAATCTTGACGATGCAATTAGCCTTCTAAAAGCTTGACATGACTTGGATAAGCAAATATCAAGAGTCAGCAAGTACCAGCAACAGTTACAACTTGGATACCTAAATTTTCATCCGCAAGAAAAGCAATCATTTCTTGTTCTTTTTGTCTTTTCCACCGCTCAAAAATGATCCAAATCCAAGGAGATTTGCAGTGCCTTTAGAAATGTAAGGTGGTGGCACATTCAATACATGATTTATTCTAACACCATTGCCACGAAACCCTCCATAGTTCTTCTTCAATGGGGGCTTCTGAGCTATGGAATCCATATAAGCAGATGATGACGAAGTTGATACAGAATTTTTTATGCAATTAGACTGCTGCTTCTGTGTGTTATGTTTTTGAAAATCTTTCATAGAAATTTTCTTTGGATTTGGGACTGCACCTGTAGAATTGCTTCGAGACAGAAGCGGCAATGAGCAGATTAAGCTCCTCTTAATATCACAATTCAGACTAGTGCTTCTCTTGAATCCCCAAAAAGACTTGGACGGAGGCTTTTCCTCCATTTCAGAGTTCAAAACCATTAGTTCGTTAGAACTCTCTTCTCTTTTTGGATCCCCCGTGGTGAGAGGACGTGGGAGTGGAGGAAGAGAATCCATTCTTGAGGGTTCATCTCTATGCCGTTGCTTATCAGAATCAATGGCTCTTCCATGAATTTGAAGTGGAAGGATCATGCCATCTGCAAAGAGCTCGTCTGCCAAGGAAGGTTCATGATCTAAGCTACTACAAATGCTGAACTCAAAATCAGAACTTGAGTCCAACAGCTTTGTGTCTCCCCGAGATTCCCGTTTCGTTGATAAGTCGTCTTCTTGGCTGAGATCATTGGAAAAGGATATTCTAGGACTTGTTTCTGAGCACATCTTGGTGATCCCAGTTTCAGTTTGTCGCTTGAAGAACAAAGAAAACTGCATCGAGAGCAGATCAGGTAATCAAGAAGCTTGAAAGATTGTATAACAATTCAGGAGTTAATTAAAAGAAGAGAAAAGGGTGGTGGTGGAAAGATTCAAAGATGATGGGCTAGGAAGAACATAATTTCTCTGGGTTTGAATATTGACAAAGGATAGTTTGGACCAACTAGGAATGAAAAAGGAGATGTACAGAGAATTGTGAGCAGAACATAAACGACCAGAGTGGTATCAAAGAAAAAAACACTGCTTTCTTTCCCGCGTGAAAGATTCTAAGAAAATTATAAGGATCAGGGTCAGAATGTTCTACACTGAATTGGAGCAGACTGCGGAACAAAGTTGTCTGCTACTGTTAAAAAAGAAAAGAAAAAGCAGATATGTTGGAGAGACATAAAAGACATGGGACTGCCAAAAACATACTATACTATTTAATGGAGAAAATTTCGGTAAATTCAAAGAAGATGGGAAAATCAAGGCCATATGTGAGAGAATTGGTTTCCTTCTGTGTGAGGCAAAGGAATAAATGCACTCAAGTAGTTGGACTTGAAGGAATGGAATGTTGAAAGGACTCCAAGAAACCTTCAAAATGTATTAAATTGGTGGTGAGACAAAGTTGTTTTCACAAACCACATAATCGACATTTGGGCTGCCCTTACATCATCTGACACCATCCTTTATTTTATTTTATTTTATTTTTTCATATTTAGATTCTCAACATCTATCATAAAAAATTGGCCTAGTCGATTAACGTTTGAAAGTAAACGCAAAAAGAAAGAAAAAAACACAGTTGTAAAAATAATAAACTTTCTGGTAATTTAGCAGTTGGTAATCCATTGTCCTGTCCTGATTATGCAACACTTTTTCTTGGCCTATGCTTATATATATTTGCAATCCAAGCTTCTTAACACAACAATAATAATGCTTCCTTCACCCAATTTTGGCAGGAGGCCTTGTGTTTTCGTCCATTGTGCTCCACACATTACATATTCTTGAGAATCTTGTGGGGCAGAAGCAGGACACAACAGTCGGTTTTTGGCATTTCACTAGCTTAGGCGACCTCTTTTCTTCGCCTATTGCCTACATTCAAAGCATGCTTAGCTTGGACACAAGCTAAAAAGCTACTTGTCATCCTAAAAATTTGACCTACTCATTCAATTAGTTTATTATTCCCCTATCAATTCTAATTATATATACGACTGAATAGAAGAGAGTATAAGTAGTTTCTTTTCTTAAATCTCGGCTTTCTTAAACCCCTTGAATTAGAACAATTCTGAGCCGAAGGAAATTGTAGACTGTAACTTGATGTGGCTCCGATCCTGTGGTTGTTTAGACTTGAGGTTCATTGGCATCCGAATTGCCATCTTTAACAATCTAAAGTTGACGTCTTCTCTTGACAAGACTTTTCCTAAAACAACCCTCAAAAAATCAAATTTATTGGGCAGTGTGACCACTTTCTGAAACAACAGGAGGACTGAGCAACGGTCTGAAGACTGTTTGTGATTAAAATCTTACAGAATTTTGAAGAGCCGCCCCACATAGCGATTACCGAAGTACAGACATGTAGAGGAGAAAACATCCATCATAACTGTATCAATAATTCTCTTATATTATTTGAAGTGGGCCACTCAGGAATCCGGGAAATTGTGTCCCAGAAAGCTATCTATATTTGTTAGGTAGTATTATTATCTAAAAGTTATATAAAAAAATAAAAATAAAATACTATTTCTAGTTTGACTATGATATTTGCAAATTAGGAATTAAATCTCTCGAAAATTTTAACATTTTAATTAATTTTGAAGAGATGATTCATCGAACATCTTTTAATGGAGCCCACCAACCTACACATGGCATGACAAAGGTATGTGTCCATTTTCCCTCGCGTCATCTTCAAGATATCTCCAGATCGACGTTGACTCGGCTCTCTGTCCCTTGTTGTTCTGAAATTTCTTACCTTAAGTCTAGGTAGTACGAAAGGAACTAAAAATGTGATCTGAGTAAAGGATAAGATAACTGATCAAGATTGAATTAATACTATTTCGGCTAGTCATTTACGTACTAAATACCACCTAAACAAAAGTCCGTTGGTGACCATGATCGGATGGATTAATATTAGCTTACATAATTTTTGGGATTAGTTGAGAATTTATTTAATAGGCGCTTTCTTTGTATACACGCTATCCATCTTAAACGAGTAATGGAGATACTATAACCTAGATTAAAGATCTCCCCTCCCCTGTTGAATCTTTGTCTGCTTTTAACGTTTTGAAAAGATGTATTGACCTTTCTTTTTTTGTACCTTCTCTGGTTGACATTAAGGATTAATTTTGGTTGTAAAAAACAAAAAGTAAGAAACGAAAAGATTCTTGTTCCTTCTTTCCAAGAGATCATTGTTTGATCGACAATGGATTGACCCTTCACATGATCGCGCCTGCAGTCAAATGAATAGAGATTTTTTCAATTTCTACAAGAACCATAAAAGGTTATTTCATTTAATGGATTAAACAAAACAAGTAGAAGAAGAAAAGGGTAATAATGGATCAATTCAAAGTTCAAATCAAGTCCATGGTGATGGGTTAATTTTCATTCATTGTTTTTGTTTATCGTATGGATGATAAACCATTTTCAACAACCATCAAAGGTTTTTAAAGTGGGTTGAAAGGAAAGAAAATCTAAGAGACACCAAGTCTTCGAGTTGGTGGGAAAATTATGTGACATGGGAGGTAGGTGAGGACTACCTATTCTAAAATCTTACAGATCTTTTACTCGCCAGGTGGGCAATCTGTCCTTAGACTTATGGTAAATCGAATTCCACCAAGTTAAACCCAAAACCAAATTCCAATTTTCGTGCCAGCTTAAAATTTCGAATCATTTGAACTTGTTCACAACCTAAATTCTAGACGAGTATCGAGTACCTTGGACAAAATTTTTAGAGGAAAAATAACTGTAAATAAATTACATTTTTTTGTGAGATCATATCCCAACCAGATAATTGAACTTATTTTTTACTCACAATCGATAATTCGATACAATTGTCAAGAGAACTGTGACTAGTCCTTGGAATGAGAACCTCATAAATTAAATTGTGGGTTAGGGGGCAGGGGGGTGTCCCACTTTTGTGTCATCAGCCATGAACTTGACTGATTGACTGCCACGTCGTCGGCATGGGTGGTGGCTGTGGTCATCACCCAGACAGGTACCAATAGCTCTCATCACCCATTAGATGCCTTGCCTTAGCCCCAACTTTGTTTCTACTCCTTCTCTAGCTAAAGCTTTACGGGCAGTGATCCAAAGGAACGGAAAAACTAACGGCATTTCAAAGAATATCATTTCCTACCCACTACTCTTTCCGTGGAGCTTAGTTGTTAGTTGAACTCTTGGGTTTTTGTTCTTTTCAAATTAGGATTGAAATCTTTTTCATGATTTCTTCACCTTCGTTTGACTGAATCCTCCATTTATCAAGCATGCTGTTTCTGTTTCTTCATAGAGTGATTATGCATGTTATAACAAGCAAGCCATGCACATCTCATGTGACCTGGAAATTTGGCATTTTAGAAAATAAACTTTTTTTAAAAAAACCCTCCACACATCACCGACCTGATCTTGGTACAGATCTACCAATCGAAAAACCAGCCTGCAATTTTCCACTTCAGTCTTCATACAAGCAAGTTCATTTTACATTTCAAATACGAGTACATTGAATTGCCTTGGTATAAACAATTGCATTGTAAAAATTGTACAGATTCATTTGGCAAAAAATCAATATCATCTAAGATCAATGACATCAAATTTTAGTTTGGGATTCATATACACATCCGTACATGCCTTGTAAATGGGTCCACCATCCGGAGGCTGAATATGGGAATGGAATCCACGCTGCTGGCACTGTCTTATAACTGACATGCCTCCCGGAGTTGTCAACCGAAAAATCCCATACGTTCTGCACAGTTTTAAATTGATTACTTTCATACTTTTATATTGAAAAGTCGAAAGTCATTGAGACAACAGAACATACTTGGTTGTATCTTTTGGTGCCATGACAATTGCAACTGCTTCTGGCAACATAATCTGACCAAAGACCAACAATTATGTGTAAATGGTTTAATAATACAAAAGCTACGCTTGCATTGTTAACTCCAATTATATTTGCTTTAATGTCACTTAACACTGAAATCTTAATTTACAATTTAACTCCAAAAGAATTTCAAATCTTCATGTGGGCATAAAATTTGGTATATGTATTTTAGTTAAACAACCTGCGATCCAAAACTAAAATAAATACATACATAAAATTTTTATGCCCACCTGAAGAGTTGCGCTATAACTTTTTGTGTCAGCTCGAAGTTGTGCTGGAATATCATTATCCATTAGTACTGGCCATTTTTTCTTTTAGTCTTTTAGATGTTACGTACTAATAATAGGAATGCCATATTGATAGATAATTGGTAAAATGTAACCTTTTTGTAGTTTCATGAATTCCATTCCACCAAAATATTTTCTAATTTAAAAATCTACGAGAAACTCGTTGTTTTATGAAAAATTTAAAATAATTTTTTTATTAATTTCTGCTTTTTATAACACAAAGGAGTGATTATATTAACAAACTATAAAGAGATCAAATATACATATTTATTTATTTTATTAACTTATCATATTTTTTTATCATCATTTATATTAAATATATAATAATTAAAAAATTTAACAACATATTTATCAATTCAATATGAGAATAAATTAAATCTTTCTTTAAATTTACATTTATTATATAACAATACTGATAAATATAATAAAAACTTTTTTATTTTATTT
>JAOQMP010000210.1:7668780-7681288 GCA_027563575.1 Erythroxylum pedicellare
AAAAAATCTTGTAATTTACAGTTACAGTTTTTATTATTTACATGTATGTGATGCCATGTGGAGTTCTGTAGTGATCGAACGTAGCACTCCCTTATCTTAGGCTATGTATCGGAATGACCTACGGGCGTCCCGGTGGGTACCCTAGGGTAATGGGGTGTTACAATAAACATATCTACAATAACAAAAAAGGATGAGCAAAACCTTTGATCAGAGTATTAGTCAACTTAAGTGTTGTCAAAATGTGCTCCGTTATAATGTCACCTTTCTATACAAATTCCTCTACAGTAAAATATTTTACCTCCAAATACTTAAATTAGATGAATTCTTATTGTTTTGACAAATCAATATAGCAGAAAGATTATCACAATACATCCAAATAGGTCTACCAACTGAATCCATAATATATAGTTTAGAAATCAAATTTCTCAAACAAACTGCTTGTTAGGTGGTCCTATAATAAGAATTAAACTTTGTATGAATAATGAAAAACGTCATAAGTGTCTTCTTCATACCTTTGCATGAAACAGAAGCATATACTAATATAAAGATATACCTAATATGAACATTTTGTCATTTGGTCATATAGTAAAGTTAAAATCTATATGGCCAATCAAATTTAATTTCTAAATCTTCATGTTTGTCAGTATATATTCCTTTATCCCTTGAAGATATCTTAAAACTTGTTTAACTACATTCTAGTAGTATATTTTTAGTCAAAAAATATTTATCAAATAATATAATAATCAATTCAATATCCAATCTAATGCAAACTTGAGCATACATTAAGTCACCAACTACACTAGAATAAGGAATATTCTTCATGATTTCTTTTTTCATTTCACTTTTTGGACATTATGCCAAAGATAATATCTCTCCATGAGAGATCGATATTGTGTAAAGTTTAAAGTTTGTAATATTAAACCTTTTTAATAGATATTCTATATTAGAGACTTAATAAGTTTTGAGATTTTCCCTAATAAATTTGAATACCAAGGATGAAACATACTTGATTAAATTACTTTATTTTAACCGGACAACATGTGTTTAACCTCATGCAACATGGCCAAGTAATTTGATGCAAGTAAGACGTTGTCTACATATGCCTTATGGTGCAAACATTTTGTAACTTTATTTTCCACAATTCCAACACATGAAAGTCTATTCCTTCTTTCTAAGTGAAACATTTGGAAACCAACCTAACTTTAAATCGCTCAAACTTTACACTGGGATTCCTTTTTATCATATAAACATATTTATAGTAAAAAATTTATAGTTTTAAGGTAAGTTAACAAGTTCTAATACATAATTATGCCTCATAAATTGCATTTTATCTCTCATTGCATTCCACCATAACTATGCATAAAAACTACGAACAGTATTTAGAAACATAACCTGATTAACAATATATCTAACATTATAGTCATTCTTACCAAGATAAACTATATAATCAGATGATATATATGGTCTCCTCAACTTACTATACCTTCTTAATTGAACTTGTTCAAATTAATAATGTGTCATATAAACCATATTTAGTGTTTGTATTAGTTAATAATCTTGTACTAAAGTGGCAATAAGTTCAAAATCTAGTAATTGCAACTGAATGGGTGAAGGATTTGAAATTACAGTAGTATTAATCTATTATCATCTTAAATGTGAGAATGTGTAACCTCATCTTGGACAACATATTTTAGAAATAAATCATTTGTGATTTCACAATTTTGGATCCTCTTTCCTTATAGTAAAATATGTAGCCTTTATAATGGTTTGGATAACCTACGAAATAATAATAAGTAGAATAAGAATGCAATTTATTTTCATTAGAATTATACATATGTATGGGGCAACCTTGAACATGAAGATGAGTGAGAGTTTACTTTCATCTTTTCCATAACTAAAAAGGTATTTCAAGTATTGATTTGCTTAGAACTTTATTAAGAATATATAAATCAATCTTAATAGCTTCATCCCAAAGTTAATTTTAAAGGTTAATTCTGCTCTATGTACTCCTTATCATATCTTTAAGGTTTGATTCTACGTTTCAATCATACAATTTTATTCAAGACTACTTGCCATATTAAACTAATCTACTATTCTATAAGTTTCTAAGATAAAAGGAACTTTAAAAATCCTATGTTTATCATAATAGTCACCACCACGACCAAACTTGACAATCTTGATTGATTTTCCTAGTTAGTTCTCAACTTCAATCTTAAAGATCTTAAATTTATCAAGAATTTAATCAATAACACATATTCATAATGAGAATAATTATCAATGTAAATTAAAATATCTAAAATTACAAATAATAGGTGAATCCAAAAATATCAATATGAATAACCTAAAAAAATTGAATTTTTCTTTATTTTAGTCAAATTCCTTTGCAACAATCAATACATGTCTATAGAATATAAAAATTAAGAGTTGAAAGAATATTTTCTTTTATCAATCTTGCAACTCTTTCTTTAGAGATTTGAACTAATATTTATGTAAAAACATGAATGATTTCTCCTTTGTTACTAACAACCTTTCAAATAACATATGAAGAAACATAAATTTCATTATGAGTTAAACACATTTTATATAAACCTTTTGATAAAAAAGTTATACTAACATATTTTGCATTGAAAGACAAATTATACGCTAGAGATCTTTATTACTAAGCTATAGCCTTCTTTATTCAAAATAAATACAAAAATCAAGTTTCATTTGAAAGAAATTATTTAGAATATGTTACATAATATAATTCTAAAACTAATATCAATGATTAAACAAACAATCCTATATCTACATCAGCTTCTTTGTTATTATCAACCATTAATTTTGAATCATCTTTATTCGACTGTCTCTTTATATGAATCCTACACTATGAAGTAACATGATTAAAATCTCTATTATCTAGTAACATTAGATTCATGAATGATCTCAACTAAAGAGTTACATAATATAGATATAGTAATATTAGATTCGTGAATGATATAAGCCAAAGAGTAACATGATAATTCATATTTTTCCTTCTAGGCTTTATACTTAATGCACTCTCATCTTTTATGTTGTTTATTTTTATAAAAGAAATGTATAATATTCTTTATGACATTTGTAAGAATCCTAACAACACTAGCTTGACCTTGTTCTTTAAGTGCAGGATTTATAGGATCCTCATCATTTTTTGGATTTAGGTTTTGGTTATGTCGTTTTCACGTTTGTTTGTATGAAGTTCTTTAATTTTTTTCTTCAGTTACACAATGAGTAAACAAACAATTAACATTTGAAGCCTTATTTTGTGAGTTATAGGTGGTAATAAAGTTATCAAACTATAAGGATAATGTATTCAAATCTTAATGAACAAAGCAAACATTAGGTATAATAATGTTTAGGTTTGAGTTTACCATATAAATGAACCATCTTTGTGATATATTATCTCACTCCCCTAACCCTAATACATATTATAAAATACACTTATTTTAAAATAGTTCCTATGTCATCATTGGAAGAAATTATGTACCTTTGAGAAACAATATTGAGAAAGTCATTTCTTATGTTTGTTTCCAATAGTCTATTAAGTAGATGGTTAGGTACAGATCTCTTAATGGTCAAATAACGCATTCTATTTAACCTTTTGCAATTCATATAGGCTACTTTTTTTCTTATATACTTACAATTTGAGAATAAATGGTGTTTTTTCTATTATGGTTATGCCTATGTCCACCACCTTTAAAGTAAATTTCGGGTCACATTTCCATTTTTTAAATTGAGAGCATTGAGGGTTTCAATGCTAAAATCAAAAAATGTACATGACTAGTATAAATATGATATTAAAATCCATTAACAATATATATAATGAGTGTTTTATTAGATATATCATAAAACACCAATAGGCAAAACATATAATACATACGAATATGACCTTCATATAAAAAGGTCACAATATATGTCCTTAAATCTTGTAATTATATCACCTGTGGGAGTATAGATCACTTAAGCAATGACTATAATTTCATATAAGATTAACACTTGTGAGAAGAATAATCAAATACAAAGTCAAAGTTATCCCCTAATATATAAGCAACAGAATACAAATACCAACTTAAAAAGCCATTGTGTTGATTACATTTTTAGTGGCATTCAAACAATTCCATAAATGCATAAGATGTGCCAATATGTTATCCTCACATTTTCTTATGTATACATAAACTTGTGACAAACTTGTCGTTGTATGATACAAGATATTGATGCACCTATTCATTGTTAAATAAAAATTCTAAAGAATATTATTAATTATCTTTATTTGAGAATTACAATAGAAATAGCTCAAAAGTGATAAATAATGCAATATGCAACAATAGATAAAATGCATGAGTCATAAGATAATATTTATCTCTTTTATTTCAAGTCAATTGTATGAAATTTCACTCGATTATAACTTTAAAGAGTTATTGAATATCTTTTGGAGAAAAATATTAATTATCACCAATGTGATAATTTTTTAAAATTAAAAATTCAATTTTAGTATCCATATGTCCCAAAAAAATCCAAAATAACTTTTAAGGACTACTTAATAATTTTTGAAAATTTGGGATTTCTTTTTATCTTATAATGTGTTGATGTCAACATATGCAGGTGTTATGCATGCATTGTCTTATACATGATCAACTATGTGGAGCACATGCATTTCATACGAAAAACACATAAAGATGCACCTAGGGTTGTATTTTGTATGTGTTGCAGCGTAGTTACACACTTTCCACTTTGTGGAGCATATGATGTATGTGCCAAATGTGTAGAGACAGATAACCTTTATGGTATGTGTGTTACATTTGTTGGACATGTTTTGCATTCTCTACCTTTACTTGAGCTAGTTATCTAATGTATATGGGGATCATAAACTACATAGTTGGAGCCTCCTACTTGCTTCTCCTTCATGTAAAAGACTTTTGTCTCTTGCTTAAGTGTTTTTACCTCTAGTTGCTAAAAAAGACAAATTTGACAACTAGTTATGGTGATTTTTTTAGATTCTGATAATTTTTACTAAAAAATCACAAAATTGAACTTTTCACCTATTTTTCTAGAAATTCTCAAACAAAAACTAATCCATGAAATATGTACACTATGTGTTCAAGCAAGAAACATATTATTTTCTCTTATTTCCTTATAGAGAAATATGAAAATATTTGTTAAATTCATACAATTATATAAGCACTATAATACCACATATTAACATAACCCAAACTTTATTGATTAGCCTAAGATCATCCAAGAACTTGTACAAGTAGAGAAAACGTAAAAAAAAAAAATTAATATTCATCTCGCTTCGAGTAAATTGTTGAAAACTTTGAGTAAGCTCATTGACCTTTAAACAAGTTGATGTAACTTTCGATTGTCCTTAATAAAAGTTGTTTGAGATGATATTAACAAGATTTTTATGTGCTTTTCTTAATGTAGGAATCTCTTAATGAGTTAATATAACTATAAACTTTTTAAAGCAAGTAACAAGAGATCTAGTAGTTAATTATAGAACTTTTATTGAGCCTCCCCATTATAGGCCCAATAAGAACTCTACCTACACCGACAATGTTTTATTTTCTTCACCTGACTTCAACCCACCTAATTAAATCATTTATTGAACTACCTTATTTTCTTTATATTGAATAAAATTTAAAGTTTAAAGCTTAAATTTTAAATTTTAAAATAATAATTAATAAATATTCCATAGGAATAAAATTCTAACAAGACCATCTTGAAAGACAATCTATCCATTATTAACTTATGTTAAGGATGTTTGAGTATAATTTAAAAAGACTTTATAAGGTATAAAGATATGTTTAGGTGTAAAGATATGTTTATGAAAACTAAAGAAGAGAAAATCTTTAGCCACATGATATAGTATCAGAATAAAGAGTTTAGAACTCAAGTTCAAAATTTAGTGAGCTAGAAGTTGAAACATTAATCATCCAATGGCGGGTAATTCTATATCCACACCAAAACATTAGAGAACGTTGATAATGACTTGGGTTTAAAGCAAGAAATAAAAGCAACAACCCCATCTCTTTTCTTTATCCTTTCAAATGAATACTTTTGGTAGTAACACTCTACAATTATGGCTTTTTTATTACAGCATGCTATTTAGTCAATTTAGGAGTCATTACATTTACTTATCACCACTAATTTCTTGTGAAGTAATACATTTTGAAGTATCTCTTGCGTTGGCATTCTTTAAATGTCTATTTAATGATACGTCACTACAACAAAGTAGGCAATTGGCTATGAAAAAAAAACATTTCCAGTTGTTCCAAAAATGTCACCTACAGTTATTTATGATGTTTATGTTTCGTCACATAAAGCATTGTCAATTCTTTATAGCTGAAAATTATAGATGACATTTCCAAAAATTGTAGACAAAAAGTATTAACCACGGAATCGTAGCTAAAAACCAAATATTGACGAGGAAAATTTTGGTGGTAAATAATTGACAACGAAAATAAAATGTAGCCAAATATTATTTGCTACATTTTTCATTATGTAGCCAAATGTTATTTGTTACATTTTTATGACGCAGCCAAATGTTATTTACTATGTTTTCATAATGTAGCAACAAAATGTTAGTTGCTATGTTTCTAACAATGTCATGACATGTTATTTATTACTTTTTTAATCCATGATGTTAAAAAAATGTTTTGTATATAACTTGACAACATGTTTTTTATTGTTAATTATTTTTTTATTATTGTAAACTTACATCGCAGAAAAATATTATTAACTCAAAATTTCAAGCATTGTATATATAAAGTAAAATTATATTAATATCATTAATTTTTACCAATAAAAAGAATATAACATTAAAGGATGATCATTTATTCCTATACAAAATATTAATGACAACTTGAGAAATTCTTATACACAAAACAATAAATAAAGAAATTACTTGAAATATTAGAATATGTCTAACATGCTAAAAACATGCTCACATTACAAAAATTTTAAAGCATAACCTGATCGACTACCTGTTGTCCATGTCTGTGAACCTGTATTCATCTAAAAGCGTTAGTTAAAATCAACTAAAAATATTGTGAGAGTATTAATATAGAAAGTATTTGGTTCTCATTAAAGTAAACAATACATAACTTTACCATTCATAATATAATCACTCATCATTTGCATCTTTATCCATTTTGTAATCTAAGAAAAAAAGTATTAAAGTTAAATTATAATACATATAGGAAGTGACATAAAAAGTATAGGAGATAGAATTAATACATTTCACTTTCCTCTTTATTTTTATCATAATCTAAATCAAGTAATATTTTGAATAACATATCATATTTTGTTAATTTAGCTCAAATTTTCTTGTCCCCTGATTACTTCAACCAGTAACGCTCCTTTAAGCTTGATGTTTTCCTTTTGAAGTTGTTTAATGATTGTTTTACGTATTGAGGTTGAAATATTTACCTTAGGGTTATAACCAATGCCTTATATATAGTTAGAACAAGTAACAAGTACTGTGTTATAAATGTCTTCCACATCGAGCTCCTTCCCCTCAAACATAGATTTCTCCAATAGCTCTTGCATCTTATTCTAAAATTAAGAAAAGGAAAACAAATATTCAATCCACATACTATTACTTACTGCTACATTAATAAATAAACAAAAATATTGAACAAATTTAATACTTATATAGTTATTTTCTGCTTCTTTTGAAAACCATCCTTTACCTTTCTTATAGTGAGTGACTTTATATAGTATTATCCTATAACACTCTTATCCATATAGTTCCTTCCAACTTTGTTTTATGAAATAAAAAATAAGGCAGAATAAATAATGTGGTGTTTATTGATTTAAGTGTTAACTTATAAACATAGATCTTCATATTCATTTCAAACAACTAGAAATGACTTTGACTTTGATTATTACATGTTTTCATTTTTGATTTACTAACCCTTGTCTTCTCACAATTTTCCTAAATCAAGAAAAGAACATTACTTAGTCGATAAATCATTTAACAAGATTAATGTAAGCAAATGTGAAGGCAACAAAAACAAACCTAAACTTATGGGTTGTCCCAATAATCACAAACTATTCTAATTTCTTCAGACATTCATTTAGGAACATGGCTTTATGTCTTCCCATCATAATGATAAGATTTATAGTACTCATTTAACTTGAAACAACAATTTCTAGTGCTTTGTTTCAATGATGAAGTAATATAGTTTGAAACATTTGGGTTCTCACTATATGCAATATTCAATTTCAACTGTGAACAATAACTAAAAGTGTAATTGGTCTGAAAATCATTGAAACAATACTACATAAAGTTAAATATTTTGTGCAATTACCATAACTTTTTCCAAAGCATTTTTAAGTAGGCTGTCTTCCTTCAAGTCCTTAACATGTTTTAGATAAGCTAATTATGTTCTTGCAATAATCCCCAGCTCATTTGATAAATTTTCAAATTAGACCTTATCTATAGGATGACCTTGCTGAGTATCAATCTGTATTACTAACTTGCAATTTATTACAACATTCATTCATTAAATTTCACAACCTTTAGTTTTACTGGTACCTTTTTTTTGAATATTAGTATCAAAAGATGACAACAAATGAATAATGATAAGAAAGTTTTTGAATATATAAATATATATTTGAGCATAAGTCTAGTTGAAGGTATTAAATGTTAACAAACTTGCACTAGTAGCTTTATTGTTGTTTGAGGCAAAATGAAGTTGTTGTGTATAACTTGAAGGCAAAATATTAAAATAATCGATCTGGTTGAAGTTACACATCTTTCTGTTCTACAATCTTTATAGCAACCACTTTTTCCCCTTTATTTGTACTAGGTTCCATTATGATAGATATCTATAAGAAAAAAACATAAATGTTACTAACATTACAATAAGATAATAGAAAAGGCACTAAAGTGATAGGAAATAGGAAATATGATAGTTAAATTAGGATTAATGTTTATGTTGTATGTGAAATAGGATTAATGTTTATTGTAATATGCTCAAGGTTGTTAACTTTAGAGCTCCAAATAATATAGTTGGAGCTATGAAGCACAAAATAGGCAAAAATGTACTAATAATTATTATGCTAATATATATTAGGAAAGGCATGAAGCATTAGGGGTGAATGAGTTAAGATAAAGACACCATAATAAGACATTACTTTGAGATGTTAAAGGACCCTTTTCACTATAAACCAATTATTAAAGGTCAATTTGTTTATGAAGTGGGCTAACTTACTGAGAACATAGCTAAAATCAAGCCACGTGAGTAAAAAGGTATTAAAGAGAGCCAAGTACTTGTTGACACTTAACTGAATCAATTTAGGAGATCCATCATCATGATTAAGTATTAGAAATAGAGATAATAGATTTTAAACTTCTTTAAAATCATTCATTTTAATGAGCTTAGTAACATAGAAATTCTTTGCTCATGGAATCACACCAACAAGGGTGCTTATTATCTTAGGTAAATGATTTGCTAAATTGGAAGGAGACAAGGTTCAGTTTAGGAAAAATATTTTTCTTGATTTATAAATTTAGTTTTAGAAGTAGGTAATAACATATGATGATTTAGCTAGTGGTTTTATATCAACAGTGATGGAATTAAAAGGTTATTGGAAAGATATATACTATAAGTATTGTTATTATTATATAAAGTGTGTGAGGATGTAGCACTAGGTATGATATAGAGCTGAAGAAGGCTAACTACTTACCTGTGATGGAGTATGTTAAAGAGTGACCTTGGAAAAAGACAAATTCCTTACAAGTTTGAATGAAGTGATTGGAATATGAATGACATTTGGATTAAAAGTAGGAACATTAAAGACAAAGTAAGGTATAGAAAAGGGTAAGGAAATATATTCAACATCATCACAGGACAGACCATATCATTTATAGTTTTTAGGATTTTAGAATGCAAAGGACTTAAGAAAAAAGGTGCATGCAAGCATTACGTTACAGCGTAAAACTAATGTTTGCAATCAATAAAGCCAATATACTCGTGTCTATAAGATGGGTACGTCATATGTTGAATGTTATATTAAGTTAACAATTTTGAAATTGCTTTATTCTATGCTCCATCGTTTATATAAATAGTCTTGATTTTGGTTTTTAAGTGATCTTTAATGATTTTGAAAATTTATCAAACACCATAGACATATTATATTTCAAATTTTAAGAATAAAAGCAAGATTATTTTGTGAAATAATAAAGAAAAATGACATCACAAAAAATTCTCTAGGAGAATTCATAACTATAGGATGTCAAAACATCTAAATATATAACTTAAAATGGTTTATCACAAAAGATAGATAACCTTTTTTTTGAAAATAAATAAATAAATTCATTACTGACAAAATAAGAAATTTGATACACACTCGAAGAATAGCTCCAAACTAGCACCAAACCATTACAAGTCCTATTTTATTAAGGCTAAACATTACATATTTAGTAAATCATAAAACTAAGACAAAGAGTTATTGGGTTTTTCAGTGTTAAAGAATAAAAAAGTTCCAAACTTATCAAGTTGACTAGGAGGAGCAACTTCCTAGGTCTCTTAATGAATGTATAATGCTTCGAAGCATATTAGAACTATAGGGAAAAGCTATAAAGCTAACACTTTCTCATCCTATGATGGTATTGATGTTCAAATCTATTTGGTATTTACTTTTCTACAAGAACATTTCCAGAAGAACCTGATGATTGTTCTTCCGTTTTCATTAAAATAGACTAATATTCCCTCTTTCCAAATCTTAAATACTAACTTACCAAAGAAGATTATGAAGTTGATAAATTCCTCCTTGCACATTCATATTTTTTCAGTAGTTTCACTTTAAACTGATTGATTTCAAAATCATTAAATGCTAAATCATCAAAATCATTTCCTAAATTAAAGTAGAAGACCAACAATAAATACAAATCATACTCTGCACTTAATGTATCGATTAGGCATCTGAGTACTCAATTGAGGTACTTTGCAAACTTCCCAAAACAAGCAATCTTCCCAAAATAATAATCAATCTTCCCAGAACAAGGCTGCACACAAAAGAGTAAGGTAAGGGAAAAACATTTTCAAGCAACATTTTCTAGAACATTAACCACACGTTAACCAATTCACTCATCCCTAACTAAAATTCCATAATAAATAAATTCAAGAACTCTCTAGCAACTAAAATTCCAGAAGAAAAATATGAAGAACTTTGCAAAACACATAAATTGAAAGAAGAAAACTGTTGAGGCCATAAATTAAAAGTAAATGCCAGAGGTATGAGAGCAAAAAACAAACACAAGTAGTGAGAGAAGAAGACAACTACTTAATAACGACAACGATGAGAGAAGAACACTTCTGAAAAGGGCGAACAGATGTCTATTAAGTAAAAAACACGATGATAGAAGAGGAGAAACATGAAGACAGAAGCAAGTAGCCAGAACACGAATATAAAAGAGGAAAACGATAAAGAGAAATGTGGAAGATGGAAGAGGAATTTGTTAAAGAGTAGCCAGAACATGAAAACAGAAGAAGATAAGCCATAAGGGTATGTCTGTGTTTAGGTTATAAGACTCAGAAGTCGTTTAAGTGGAGAAAACGATGTTGTTTAAGTAGATAAAATGACGTCGTTTATACTTTTTTTTTTTATTCTTCTTCTTCTTGCTACAAAAATATTTTCATAGCAAAACTTTTTTTTTTCGAAATTTTAGAAAATATAACTGATAGTTAGAACATATTTGAGTTTTAACTACAAAAAATATTTCATTGCCAAAACATTTTTGCTACGAAACTTTAGTTACAGTGAAAAATGTCAGCTAAAAGTTATTAGTTACGAAAACAAAATTACAGTAAAACTAAATGTAATAAATAGTCTAAAAACCCCACAAAATAAAATGTTTTGAGATATTGCTTTAACAAGTCACAATTTTCAAATTTTGTACCTAAATAGTTACTTTTAGCTACAAAATTTAAATTGTAGCAAAAGAAAAGTAACCAAAAGTGATATTTGATGCAGTGTCTTTACCTTAAAGTAAATATAATGTAAATTATTCAAAAAATTTAATGAAATTAAAAAAAATTGTACTAATTTCATCGAATATCCAAAATATATATTTTATTTGTTAATGTGGAAGGATAAAAGTGTGGCCACAATGTGTTGCAATAAAATAATTTATAAATTCAAAAACAATATAATTAAACAATAAAAACGTGTTCAAAATTAACATTGAAATAAACAAATATAGCACAATATACAACTAAACCAATCAAATTTCGAAACTCATTGATATGGGATGCATGTATACTGACGGAATAGGTTGTTTGGAAACTAATGAATTGGATTCAATTCATTAATTTTATGTAATCGAATTCAATTCATACGTTTGGAATGTTAAAAAAGAGATGACTTGAATTTAACCAAGTAATCGAATTTCATTTTCTTTATGAATTCTGAATTGAAGAGTCAAGTTTTTTCAAAACAATAAAAATTCTTTTTACAAATATACACATTATAAATATACAAA
>JAOQMP010000210.1:7681388-7706079 GCA_027563575.1 Erythroxylum pedicellare
GTGACCACGAATGTCCCAGGAAGGGGGCTGCAGGAGTTCGGCCTGATAAAGGTTCTCGAGGTATTGTTGCGCTAGCTCTCTGAGTACCGCAGGATCAGAAATAACTGTCCTCGTCTCATCTTTGATGGAAGTAACCCTCCCTTGTCACCATCTGGATCTCGTGATTGCATGACAATATTTGATATTACGGTCGCCTTGCAATAACCATTGACTTCTGGAGCGCTGATGCCAGTATAGTTCTTCTTGGTACAGAACTTGCTCCAATTCGAGACGAAGCTCTTCCTCCAGAGCCTGCAGAGAACTCGAGGCAAAATCTTCTAAACGTTGTTGAATGCCTTCGAGACATGCCAGGAGACGTTTCTTTCGGTGGAAGATATTACCAAAGGTGTTCTTGTTCCAGGACTGAAGATGTTCAAAGAAACGGTTGAGGGCTCCACTGAAATCCTAACTAGGCGGGGTTCAGTTCGCCACCACAAAATGATTAAAGCTAGGATAGGTAAGCCAGGCCGTCTGAAAACGAAAGGGGCGACTTGACAGAGGGTGGGCCTATGGATGGTGTATCTTTCATTCAAACAAGGTAAAGGAGTTGGTAACTATTTGGAACCACTCTATAGCTACTACTTGCAGTGCTTGGCGTTGATTTCCTTCACAGTATCTCCTCCACCAATTGCTTTTAGAAAAAAGATTTTATTAATTTTGTCTTAAACCCTTGCTTTAAAAAAAAAAAACACTAAGACTCATCCTGTACATAAAGTCAAAGCACAAAAAATATAAAATTTTTATTCAGTTCTCTTTAGTTTATGATAAGGCATCAAATCTTCTGTATCTATGAAAGATAACGTTTTCATGATATACTAATAGACAAAATAACTTCATTTTAGAAACAAAATAAAGTTGTTGGATACTGAGAATTTGAACTAGAGGTTTGAACTTGCACAATATCGATATATAACCACAAGGCGGCATGGAATTTTCAGCAAAATCCATCTTCACTTGGAGATGGCCCTCCCTTTTTCAAACTTATATAGCGCTAATGCAAAATAACAAACATTGTTTTTTATGATCTTTTTGAGTAGATGAACAAATCATAGAGGTATAAGGGTTAGTGGTACTGGTATATTAATGGATTCTGTCCATTTACAACTTATTAGAAAGGACTAATTACAAGTTGATACTTAATAGTTGCTTGTTTAGTGGGCCCACATGGAGCCCATCGTCAAATTTCCAAGTATAAATACGTTTCCAGAAGCCCCAATCCTATAAATTAAACGACATCGTCATGCGTCATGATCCTATATAATGTGTACACATTCTCACGATCTTAACGCCCTCTCCTTCCCTCTGTCTCCTGCTCTCCAGCTCCACCGCATCTCCTCCCGATAAGCCACGTGATTTCGGCGGAGCGATCTCTGGAGAGAGAATAACTAACAGAGACACCTATGGACTTAGACGACCTAGACGGACCGACTCAGGTTCCTTCACGAGTCACCCGGTTCGCGCCTAAATCCTCCAGATTAAAACCGCAACTGCAACCCAAACCGGAACCAAAACCGTTAGTTCCGCCTCCGAAAACAGAGACAGTTGATCAAAAAATAGTCAATACAAGTGAAGATGAAGCTAAAGTTGTTGGTATAGCAAAGACAGAGACTGTGGCCTCTAATGGCTCAGTGAAACTGCAAACTGAGGCGGCGATGAGTTCCAACCATGATGACGCGATGGAGATAGATAAAGATGAACAAGTTATGGAAGAAGAAGAAGAGGATATGATTGTTCGCGAAATTGACGTCTTCTTCACTCCATCTGTAGAAAAGAATACTCAGGTTACCTCTGTTAATACTCTCACCCGCAAGATGCTGATATTCGAATGCACGACTATTTCGAAGTATAATTGGGTGTTTTCTTCTTTGTAATAGATTATTGTTCTCTTTTCTATGTTTGAAAATATTGCTCATCAGGAATATATGGTTTCATGTTAATTACATACAACCGTTGTGAATCTTTCTTTTTACTATTATTTTCCTGCTTACGTTTAAGTAGGAAGAACAGAAAGAAAAAAAAGGAAAAATGAAAAATAGATGAATCCATATAAGAAAAAATCAATTAAAACAAAGTTTCAAAGTAAAAGACTTTTTTGGAACATACATATTAAGATTAGGGGTTTTTAATTTTCGTTATACTTGCATTGCCTGTCGATTACTTGCTGCACATTGATGTGTGACATCAGCTAATCTTTTGCAAAATTGTTTTAGCTATATGTCATGCAATATCCTTTGAGGCCTTGTTGGAGACCCTATGACCTGGATGGACGTTGTCAAGAGGTGATTGCTTATCTTCTTTCCTTCTCTTTGTTGATTGTATTTCCTTAGTGGGCAGTGGGGAAATTTTTTTTTATTTTTTTATTTCACCTTATGCAGGTTAGAGTGAAACCTGCAACTGTGGAGGTTGAGGTTGATTTGGCCATTGATGATTCTACAAATTGGGATTCTAGTATTGCCAGTAAACTTGATATGACAAAGCAGGTTTGCTTCTGTATTTGATGCCAATCAGGAGTTTATGAGTATGCCGAACTTGGTTTCTTTTCTAACAGACAATGGGAAAGTAAAGGGGGCCAGGCGTTAGCTCTTAATTAATTGATTTACATGTTAAGCTATTTTGGAATAGGGTTTTCAAATAGGAATCTGAAAGGTGCAGTGAACTTCTCTAGTGCATGATAACATAAGAGATGTTGTCAATGATTCATTACGGCATGTGCCTTGCAAAACCTAATATTGGAAAATCAATCAATTTGCCAAAACCTGGCTTCAGAGTTTTTGGAATTGAAATATAAATTTATTAGCCTACTTCTTGGAACTTAGTGCAAGTAGTACTAGTTGATCACTGTAGCTTTCTCAGATGAGAAAGAAACATTTCGTCTATATATAAGGGACTTCCATCCTAGAAAAAAACTTCAAAACTATTCAATTTTTTTCTTAAAAATTGTATATGCCTTGCAAAGGAGCCTGATATCGTCTCTTGTTCTCTAGACTTTGTCTACTACATGGCAGCCACCTCGTTGTACTGGCTATGCTGTTGGGGTCCTGATCGGCAATAGGGTATGGATTTCTTGTGCTCTTTTTCTGCATTTTTTCATACCCAGTGTGTTGTAATCAATTTGGTTGAAACTTGCAGCCAGCATGAAGGCAGTATGCTTATTGTTTTGTGTTGTCAATTTTTCTTGCAGTTATGGTGCAAAATGCAATAACACCATCATTGCTTTTCCAGCATCATGTTATTCTAAATCAGTTTTTCACCTATAAAAAAAAATCTATTTAAAAAAAAAGGTTCTAAATGGCTTTCTCCTTTTTTTTTTTTTTTGTTTCTAATCTTGCAGTTATACCTAAATCCTGTTCATACAGTGGTGCAGCTGAGGCCATCAATGGACCATCTAAAACCGAGTGACTCAAAGAAGAAGGGCAATTTCATTTCTGACGGAGAAGCTACTGTTAAAGTGGAAGATTCTGTTGAGGGCAAAGCTGTTAGCTTATCAAAAAAGCAGGTTCTCTCTCTCTCTCACACACGCTAACAGTCTCTCACACACACACAATCAAATGCACGGACAGCCTCACTCACACACACATGCACACCCGCACTCACAGAGCCTGTTAACAACTTATTATCAGATGAGTAGTTCGATTTCCGACAAAGCCTCATCTCATGTCAGTATTGGTGCTGTTGTTTTACTGGAAGGTTAATAAAGCTTTACTCCTTATATTTAGCACACCTGCTACCTAGCCTAGAATAATTGATGCTTGACACGAAATGGTTTTTAGCCGGATGGTGCTTCTTTTGAAAGGTATTGGCCCAAGTAACAAATCTTTTTTCTTTCTTGTGTTGCAGAACAAGCACATGGAATCTGCAACAGAGCAAAAATCAGATGCTGAGGTATGTGTTTTTTACTAGCTGATATAGGGTTGTCTGGTTGTGGTATCGTGTTTTTGACTTTTCCTTTATCATGAAGTATGTTTTAGTAGATTTGGGAGCTGGGATCATTAAAATTTGAGGATATCTCATTTTATTCAGTGTTGGATTCCACTTAAATTTCATAGCTCCAAGAGTGAGTTCTCAACCAGATACTTGCAGAGAATGGTAGCACAAGAAAGTTGTCAGATAGAGTTTGCCATGAACCCGTGAGATATATTTCTGCTTTCTGTTTCAAATTTAGATACCTCAGCCGAACTATTTTCAAATAGTTTCATGAAGTTCTGATTATTGGATCTCATGTAATTTTAAGGTACGACTATATGAGTTCTTTATGCCCTGGAGCATCTGATGTCACTACAAAAACAAAAGGTCCTTCAAGGAGGTGAATACATGCTTTTAGTTCTTGAATGTTCTTCATCATGTTTTGGTAATGTGATTATAAGAATGCACGCCCATATAAGCTATAAAAATATAGATGCTTCATACATGGAAATGTATGAATTAATATGTTTATGCAATACCTTCAAACCACAGGTAACCAAATGATTGTGGGCCATAATGATTAAATATCAAATAAATATTGATTATTCTCAAAATTGAAATGACGTGTAAAGTAAAAATGTTCATATTAATTCAGAAATGGGGCTATTAATGCTCCTGTCTTCACTAGGATTGGCTTGTATAGGTATGATAACTTGAAATTTGGATTCTATTTTGCACATTGTGGCCTGAAAAAGTTTACAAGAAAATGGGAGGAAAATTTGCGTCTTGATACAAATCCAGCAACAGACAAGTAGAGGTTCCTCCATTGTGTAGTTTTGAAAGTCTCTAAACAATACTAATATGGATGTGGAGACTGGGGTGCAGAATTTTATTCCCACCTCTGACCTTGTGCTTTTCACTATTCATCATCTTGATTTTGTAGGGGTTTATTGTATTTGCTCTAGATACATTGAATGATTGTTCTGGCATCTTGGCAGAGATTAGGGTGAGCCTTGATGAACAAAAGAAGAATTGGTAGAAATTCACATACGTGAAGCAAACCAAACATATTTTCAGACAAAAAGATAAAAAAAACAAAACTATTGTTGGCTAGGAATGCCCTGAGATTCTTGATGAGTGGATATGCAAACCTTCTTTAACCGTCATTTTCATTATGTCTATGGATGTTTTTATTATTTTCTGTTCTTGTTTAGGCTCTAATGCGCTCATCTGAATAAGGAGCCCAGTTGTCATCCTCTTGTTGCTGAAATATATTTACATGCATGGTTCCAGGTTTTTACTCTCCCTGCCATTGGAAGAGCGTTTTAAGAGACTCCTTTCAGAGGTTTGTTGCATTTTCAGGCATCAAATATGTGTTTTAAGGTGTTAATCTAATGGTGATTGAAAGTTTAGCATCACTAGGCAAGCACATGCAGATATATATTTGCATCCCTTGTATGTTTATGTGCTCATCTTTGTATCATATAGACCATTTTGGTGGAGCCATTTATAACATGTGAATTTATGCATATGTTCTGTCTAAATTCATCTGTGTGCTAAGATCAAGTTTCTGTTAACAATCCTCTTTACTTTTTTCTAGAACTTAAAGATCTCATCTCATCATTCATGCCTAATAACTTTAAAAGATTGAATTTCAGTAAATAAATGCTGACTCCAGAATTGCAGCTTGAATTATGTGTCCAACTGTATTACTACTGCTACATAACAAGGGCTTATATGCAGTTGAACTCTGAGGCAAGGCATGCTAGAGTTGTTTTTTCTCATTTTTCATTTTGGACAGAAATCATATAGCTGTTATTTGATAGTCATTTTTTTTGCGTTTCACTTTTTACTATCATGTGGAATACCTGTTTATTCCATATACTTTCCTTGGTATCATAAATTTGGAGGCTTTTATAGGGCCCCCCAGTTCAACGGTTCGATGCTCTTAAGCACTTTGCTCCTGATGACACTATTCAAGATGTTTTAGCAATCCTTACCAATCATGGAAGACTGGTGCAAGGACTTTGGACTCCGAAAAGTTCTTTGCTTTTCCCAAATCAACATGGCATGGTAACTGCCGCAAGAGATTATGTTCTTCTTCTATTTAGCAAGAATCTGGTTGTTGACTGTTCAACACTTGATGTCTCAACAAAGTTTAGAGGAGAGATGAAGAAGTTTCTGAATAGTTTTGCGGTTGAAGTTTCTACTAAGGAATGGAAATTTAAAGAAAAGCCTGATACTCCATTCTTAAAACTGTATCCTGAAATTCTTAAGGAGCAAACAAAATCTTGGGAAGAAACAGAGAAAATATTAAATGCTTTAAAAAATTCGGAAAAAACTGGGCCTGGAAAGAAAAATGTGATGACGATGCCTACTGTTGTTCATAATCAAGTAAGATTACTGCATCCTGAGAAAAACATAATTAAGGGTACAAGTGGAGTATTCAAGAAGAAGAGCATAACAGGTGAAACACGAGAAGCTCTTTTAAAGGCTCTCCCAAAAGTATTCCAAAACCACAAAGTTTGCAGGTATACATTCTGGCTTTACTGCAGGTTTTACTGATGATGAAGCAATCATAAAGTATGCTGCTGTCTTTAAATAATCTGCCAATTTGTCAGAATGCACAGTTTGGTTCAAGGGACACAGTGTTCCTGTTGAGTTAATTTTAGATCTCTAAAATTGAGGATTTATGATCACTGCTCTTCTTGCGACTTCTCTTTAATTTGGGGATGCAACTTGTTTAGGTCATAGTTAGTAGTTGAATTGTGAATGGTTAGCTAACTCACTTAATCAGAGAGGTCATCTTATTGATTAGTTTTAGACTTAGTCATGGAGGTAACCACTCTTGAAACTTTTGGAATTACATCTGTTGTCTTGCTTGAAGTGATCCCATCAAAACAATAATCAATTCATAGGATGCACGTCAAAGCAGTAAGGTGTGAAGACTAGGGAGTTTATTTTCATGGGATTTTTGGGATAAACAGGATGCGCTGCAGCATAGCGAGGTCCATCTGTGTCTTATCAGGGAATGATGGATCAGGGACCTAAAGAAGGATGCAGAATAGTAGAGGGGAATTGTTAGGAGAATGAAGGATAGGAGTGAGAGGAGGAAAAGGATTAAGGAGGTAGAGGCTGAGAAAGAGAAAATGACATTGAAGAGATAAAGATAAGAGGAGGGAAGAAGAGAGAGGGGGGGAAAAGGAGTAGGAGATCAGAGATTGTAAGATAGAGGAGGGAAGAATAGAGACAGGGAGAAAGAGAGTAGGAGATCAGAGATTGTTACATTGATTGATTGATGTTCAAATAGGAGCCCCTTTTCTATGTATTTCATACTTAAGTCCTTGACTATTTTAAGTCAAAGGTGATGTTTATAAGTTTGGCCCTAATGTTTAAGTACATTGAAATGGGCAATTTCTAAAATTCCCGTTGTTTCGGGCCAAAACCTGAAGTTCATATTGATGTGCTCATTTGGTTCTAGGACCAATACCCAATTGTGTAGACAGAGTCAAACGCCAAAACCGAGTTGCAAACGTATCCGATCTGCCCAGTGCTTTGGCCAGGGTGGTGAACGGAGGGCCCCAATTGGTAGGAAAAAATACCAACGTCCCCTATGTTAACAGAGTCACAATCTCCCTACTTGATCAAATTTTATCTGTGACTCCCTACTTGATCAAATTTTATTTGTCTTAGAAAGCTTTTCTTGGGGTTGTGAGTTGAATACTGTTCTTTTATTACAGTGATTTTGTAGATTGATGGGAGTTACTATCCTGATTGTTCCTTTTTTGTTGGTAATACATCCTTCTTGAGTTACATAAATTTCCTGGCAGCTTTGAATTGATTTGTCAAGGTTTGCGGGATCTAGCTATTGCTCAGTCTACACTTCCAAAGGCTGATCCTAGAATGACAATTGCTGCAGCATCTGGTGCTGATGCTCCTCCAGAGGAGCTGAAAGAAGTCATAAGTGAAGTTGCAACATTTGTTCATGGTTCTTATGTTTTGAAGTCATCACCAGATCACCCAGAATATGATTCCTTGAGGTAACTGTTATTCTTTCTTACTCGTAGGTTCATCTGATGGCACCAAGGTGTATATATACCAATTACAAACCATTAATCATATTATTGCCCTTCTATTCTTCTCAGAATTTCTCTTTCATTGTAGGAAAGTTGTAATTGATCTTCTACTGGCAAGGGGACCTGATGCAAAGATTAAGAAGGCTGATATCCTTGAAGCTGCCAAGCTTGCTCTTAGAAGGGATGTTGCTAATAATGAATATAACAAGGTTAGTAATCTGTGCGCCTTTGAGGTTGGAGAATATAACTTGTTACGTTGCTGGCCAAGGGTTAGTAGCATATTATTGTTTGAAATTTACAAGTGTTGGAGGGCAGGGAGTAGGAGTCAATTTTGGATGTTAATTGCTCTAAATTCGTTAGGTACAGGAGCTTTCTTATAGCAAACAAAAGTAGTGTCTAAAGGCTTACAACTTTTGAACTGCTAAAGCTTGAAATGGTTTAGGAAATCTAAAGTTTCTACATATTAATGGCTTTACTAGCATTAAGATTTAGCAATTACAAACATGTAATTAGGCAAAAGAAAGCCATAATTTATTTAAGGTAAAAGACAAAAACCTCCTGTACTTGGAGAGAAATTTTAGGAAAACTCCCTATTGTTTGGAATTTTCAAAAAGTCTCTCCAATTTGAACTTGTCCAGAAATACCCTTTAGAGTTGACTTCCATTAAAAAAAAAAAACTAATAGAAATTTTGACATGACAAAGTTGGTCTATATGGACCAATCAAAACTGGGTGACATAGAACACTTAAAGTATACCTGACCTGTTTTACTCAACCAATCCGACCTGACCCGTAAAATAATCCAACCCACCTTGTAAACTAATTGCCCTTATGCGCGTTCTCTTCCCTTTTTACCACGGGCCCAAAAATTATCACAATTGACACTCTATAATCATACAATGATTGCCACTAACTTGTAATTGTTGGAGAGAGACCAAAGAACCCAACTGAGATGGTATTGAACCATTGAGTAGGCATAGAACTTGTAAAGAAGTGAGATTAGCAATTTGTGGAGGTATTTTGCCAGATAATCTATTAGTATTCAAATATAGAAACTGAAGTGAGGATAGGCCACTTGAGTTCTTGTGGAATAGGACCTGGAACAGAGTACGAGGAGAGGTCTAAAAACCTAAGATGGATAAGTTGGCCAAAGGAAGGAGGGATTGGACCAGAAATATTAGCAGAGGAGAGATTGAGAAGTTGTAGATATGAAAGAGAATAAAGTTGTGAACATAATGAAGATAAATTGAGGAATGTGTTTGGAAGGGAAAGAGAAATAACTCTACCTTGTGGAGAACACGTAATGCCATGCCATGAACAAGGAATTGAGCTTCAAGGATCCCAAGAAGAGCGGACTGAAAAGGATGACTTAGCTTATGGGTCTGTTGCTGAGAGAAGAGAAATAAGAGCCTGTCCATCAGGAAGTAAAAAAGCCATGGACAATGTTGTCATGGTTAATGTTACCAAGAATGAACAAAGCAAGAGAGTAGAGGTTGGTTTCTCCATTTTTGGTTGTCACCAACAAAATCTTGAGTTAATTCAATGGAGATACTTTAGGTGGTTTTGGAAACGGTGGAAGGTGGTGATTGTGATAGTAATGGGGAAAATTAAAGTCCACTCTAAGAGACAACATGCATGTGAGAGAGAATTGTTTAGAGACAAGGATGCTTGAGTTTTACCCTAAACTTGTTGAAACGATGTATGTGAACAATACGAAAAGACTACCATTATTACATTTTCAGAGGAGAATCTGTAAAATGAGGTTCAAGTCCAGATAAAGGACTCAAACTTGATGGTGATTAAACGTTACTCATAAGGATGTCTCCTATTTGAAATATGAATCAGAGTGGAACTTCTGGTGGTTCTGCTGGTGATAGTGGACTTGATAGGATAAAAAAAATGATAATGGAAATCTTTCAAATTCCTATGGATTACATGATAAAGTGGTCATGGCATATTATGCAAGCTGGGTTTTGTTGGGTGGTTGTTGCGACTGCCTGTGGCTGGTATCGTATGGTGGCTGAGCCACTCTTCTACTTGTTGCTTATAACCCAACCCGGAAACGAAAGTGGCTTCCTCCTCCACCAAATAATTTTTAGGCTTGTGGTTAAACAGGAAGACAACATGAATTGGGAGAATTAGTTTATGGGGTGGGTTGGGTTATTTTAAGAGTTGGGTTGGGTCGGTTAAGGAAAACAAGTCGGGTGTATTTTGGGTAAAATGTTCTACATCAGTTAGTTTTGATTGGTCCACCTGGACTAACTTTGTCATGTCAGAACTTCTGTTAGTTTTTTTTACTGAAGTTAACTCTAGAAGATTGTTCTAGATAAGTTTAAACTAGAAGATTTTTTTTCGAAAATTCCAAATGATAAGGAGTTTTTACAAAATTTGTCCAAGTACAGAAGATGTTTTTGTCTTTTACCCTTTATTTTATCATGAGCCTAGTCCTTTCTTGTTCAAGATGTGACTAGGAAAACTGATTGGTGTGAGCCTTGGATGTTTTGAAATTGGCGTAGGATTTAAGAATTTAAGTTGTTGAATTATCACAATGATTGTTTAAGCGCTCAGTTGAGTATTATTGTGGTCTGATCCCTTTTGTCTTTTAGACTCTTAGTTATACAGGCTTATCTTTTATATCAAGAAGCTTTAATTGCACCTTGTAATTGTTCGTATGATTTCAAGTTCTGTTAGGCTACACTGTTTTTCTTCGGTGAAGCACTTCCGCCAATCTTATCTGATGGGCAAGTTGCTTTTCCTGTAACTTTTGCAATTCCATGATTAGATTCCCGATGATATTGGTGGATTGGAGTTGATTTTAAAGAAGGGTAGTGGACAAGTTGGGCTTACATTTGGGCTTTTATATTCCTAATGAACGATGGAAGTGGCTGATGAAAAGTGGATCTATCTCCTTAGTTGCATGTGGTGGTTTTACTTTCCTATTTGCAAGTGGAGTTCAGAATTTTGGATACTTGCGTTCGCTAAAGCTAATGTACCCTTTTGCAGGTCATGACAGATATTTGTGTATCTAAAGGCTCTTTTTGGGTATTAAAGAGTGGCGATGGGAAGCCCTGTTAACTTCATATCATACCATTCATCAGACCAATGAGGAAAGAAAGCGAAGTCTTCTAATTTGGAAGACGTCATTCTTATTTGTACTCGTGTTCTCATCGACAATGATGGTGACATATCTGCTCGCATATAACAAAGGAAAACTTGCGGAATAGCTGATTGATCCTGGGAAAAGATTTACTTCAGAATATTTGTCTGTATTTTCTTGAGATAACAGGAAAAGAGCGTACTTGAATTCTTAGGAGGTATTGAAAAGTCATACAAGCAAAACGTGTTTCTATGCCACTATAAGAATTAACGTAGAGAGAAATTGCACCAATTTTATCAACGTTATATTGTGACTGGAAATTACATTTTGTATTTTATTCTTCTATTTGTGGATGCAATGCCATTCCAAAGTCTGATTACTGGATTTGTCAACCAGCAGCCTGAGCAATTACATTCATAAACCCGTGAGTTTTGACAAAGCTAAATGTGTACTAAAGATTAACAACCCAGTGAAAGTTTGGTCGATAGGCCCAATTTGAGGTCTAAAGCTGTGCAGTTTTATTTTTAGTTGATAGAAACGTTGTTTCTAATATAAAGCTTTGTACTGTGTGCGAGATTAGTATGAGTTTCAGTCATTTCACTTCAATATGATGGAGCGTTCTGTGGCAAAATTTTAATCCAATTTCGAATGAAGCTGCATTAAACTTCTTACAAGTTAAGGAGCATTAGGGTTGCAATACCTTTCCTCCATGGATAGAGCTGCATCAAAGATGATATATTTGATGCTCTCGTTCAAATGCCCAAAAAAAACTTGAAAACTTGAAAAGCTTCTCCACTGATTTATTGTAGAGTAGGGATTGGAAAGGCTATGTAATATTGGACTTTTTCAAATTCTGACAAGCAGGAACTACTTAGTGCTTCTGTTGTTGTTGAATTTATAAATTTATATTTTTCTCACTGATTGGGTTACAAGTATTGTAAGAATTGATTTTAACTTAGTAATTATGCAAATCATTAAAGGGTCTGTTAATTAATCTGAAAATACTAATTGTAATGGCATGTCTAAAATTCAATTGTCAGAATCCATCTTCTCTCAGCCAAATTAGCAGAGCTCTATCTAACTCCACTAAATTAGTTTCCATCACAATGTACACAGTCTTTCCCTTGCTCACCTTAAACCCTGAGAACGCACCCCGCCAATTCCTTTCTCAGCAACCACCGCGAAAATGACCTCCTCTCTCCGCCTTCGCCACCTCTCCACCGCCGCCAACTGCACCTCCACAATCTCAATCTCCAGTGCCAAATCAAAGCTCCGATCCGAATACGCCCCCGACAAGGCACTACAGATATATTCCTCCGCCTCCGGCAAATATAACTCTCCTTTGTCGTCTCGTTATGCACAGGAGCTCACCATTCGCCGAATCGCCATGTCCCAACGGTTCGCCGACATCGAAACCCTAACCGAAGACCACAAAAATAACCTCAAGATCAAGCAAGAGCCTGTTCTCTGTACGCTTATTCGATCCCATGGTCAAGCTGGTATGTTTGATCACGCCCTTCACACTTTTGAGCAAATGGATGAATTGGGTACTTCTCGATCTGTGATTTCTTTCAATGCTTTGTTGTCTGCTGGCACTTGGTCAAAGCTGTTTAGTAAGGTTCCTGTCTTGTTTAACGATGTTTCGTCGAGATTCGATTTCTTATGGGATTTTGATTAAGAGTTATTGCGATGCCGGAACGCCTGAAAAGGCTGTTGAGAAATTGAGGGAAATGAAGGAAAAAGGAGTGGAAGTGAGTGCGGTGACTTTTACTACTATTGTGAGTTCGTTTTATAAGAAAGGGAAGAGTGAAGAAGCAGAGAGGTTGTGGAATGAGATGGTGAAAAAGGGATGTGAACTGGATGTTGCAGCTTTTAATGTAAAAATCATGCATTCACAAGGTGGGGAGCCTGAGAAAGTTAAGGAATTGATGGAGGAAATGGGGAGTTTGGGGTTGAAACCTGATGCGATTAGTTATAATTACTTGATGATTAGTTATGGTAAGAGTGGAAGGATGGAGGAGGCTGAGAATGTTTATAAGAGCTTACAGGAAAATGGATGTAAACCAAATGCATTCAGTTTTAGGACTTTGATTCATTACTTATGTAAGACTGGGGAATACGAGAAAGGGTATAAAATTTTTTAAGGGAAGTGTGAGGGTGCGTAAGATTCCCGATTTTGCCACAATGAAGGGTTGGTAGGGGATTGGTAGCAAAGAAGAAGATGAAGGAAGCAAAAGGAGTGATAGGCACAATCAAGAAGACGTTTCCTCCAAATCTTCTGAATGCATGGAGGAAAGTTGGGGAAAATCTTGGTCTGAATTCTGAGAAGGACCAAGGAGGCGCAGCAGGACAGTTGGCGAAAATGTTTTCTGGTTTTCCGACATAGAATAGCTCATAAATTTGCAGCAACTAATTTAGGGTGCTTTAAAGCATTAACTTTTGGCCATGTTATTTCGCTGTAATAGCTGATTTGGAACTGGGAGATCTGCATGAGATAATAATTTATAAAAGAGTTCATCAGAGCCAAATTAATATGCCAATTTGATATGCTGTTTGTGATGCATTAGATATGGTCTGTAGTTTCCCTTTGCCAATTGGCGCTTTGGAAGAGGAAACGCACTTTCGGTCCTAAGTGAGCAAGGATATCAGAGAGCATCTGTAACTGTCTGCGTTGACTGATGCGTCCGGAAATGGTCAAGGACCTTTGCGTTTTTGAACCCTTCATGTACTTGATCAGAATATTGGTTTAGGCAAGCTGGTTATGGCGGTGGTAAACTAACGGTTCCGTGGGGAAGTTATGTCAGTTTAACAAAGCCCCTTGACATTGAAGACATTGAATCTGGACTGTTTCCCTTTTTGGTTTTTCAATGTTCTGATTAAACATAGAATTTGGGCTCTTTACCTTTCGGTTTGTCGATCTTCTATGGGCCTAAGCCATGAAATCCTTGGGCCATATTTTCCTTTTTGAAGTATCTTTTATTAATTACAGACTTAACTGCGTTTTAGAGACTCTTTCGCTTCGTAGTAGAAGAAGAAGAAGATGACAACACGAATCGCGCCAGGAGTGGGAGCCAATTTGCTGGGCCAATTTGCAGGTTGCTGAAGAATTACTATGGGAACTATTTGTTCAAGTTGGCCCTGTTGGTATATATACTTTTTCAAATTCCCTCTTTCCAGTTTTAAGCTTCTTTTTAGTTTATTGATTTTCATATCTCTCCATTTAATCCATTCATTGATTTGTATAACTTGCCGACAGCTTTGGAAATCGCAATTTCATAACCTTTCTATTCTCTTGTTTCAAGTTAATGTTTATGTTCCCAAGGATAGAGTAACAAATCTTCATCAAGGTTATGGATTTGTTGAATTTCGGAGTGAAGAAGATGCAGATTATGTAAGTGCTTCTCTGCCGGCAATTCATTGCCAATTCTGTTTTCTCTGTGGGGTTTGCGCGTGTATTTGAGCTTGTTTAGGTGCATGCTTCAGTGGGTATTGATAATTTTGCAGGTAATCAAGGTTTTGAATATGATTAAGCTTTATGGGAAGCCAATACGTGTAAACAAGGTACAGGCGTTCATCTTTCTTCTCAATGTATCAAAATTAGTTTATTCTGAATTTGAAATTAAGAATGAGGATTATATAAATATTAATAACTAGTTCAGTGCCCAATATTCTCTCTTTGTGTGAAGTTGATTGTTTGGAATTTTATTTCCTTATTTTTCTCAGGCATCACAAGATAAAAAAAGCTTAGATGTTGGAGCCAACCTATTTATTGGAAATCTTGACCCAGTAAGTTATTTAAGGTTATTAAAGAAATGCACATGGATCCATAATGTGTGTCATTATTCTCATTTTCGTGGCTAATTCCTTTCTTTCTGCAGGATGTCGATGAGAAGCTTCTGCATGATACTTTTAGTGCATTTGGAGTAATTGTTACTAACCCTAAGGTAATCTGCTCCTTTCTAACACTTGTATTTGATATGGCAAGAATTTTGAGCACTATGGGTTTTTGCATGAATTGTAAACGAACTTGGAATGATTAGATAAGCTTGCAGTTTATAGGATACATGCAACACTTGCCTAGTCATCTGTTCTTTTTTGTCTATTCATATATGTGTGCTATTAACTAGGCATTTAACTGTGTGATGTTATGACAGTGGCAAAAATATGCTCGCTCAACCTGGCTTTTTCTAGGTTACATCGTGTAGACCAAATGAGTGTTAATATTTAAGTGATTCGCTGAAATCACTTGCCACTTTAGATGATCAAAGATAATGCAATCTTAATGACCCTTGTAGTCCTCATACACTGAATTCATTTGAATGCTCATTTAGCTTTTACATCATTAAGATTCGATGCTCTAAGCATAACATATCTCCTATTCAAGTGACTGACATTGCTTTTTGAAGCAGTATATTGTTTTGTAACATATCTCCTATTCAAGTGACTGACTTTGCTTTTTGAAGCAGTATATTGTTTTGTAACAGCATTTGGCCTTAATTTTTCATTATATTCTGATGTGTAGACCTTTTACAGATCCTGAGAGATCCTGAGACTGGAAATTCTCGCGATTTTGGTTTCATTAGTTACAATTCTTTTGATGCATCTGATGCAGCCATTGAGGTAACCTCTTTACTTGAACATTCTTTTCTTGCAAATCTGCTTAATGGTTTATCAATTTTGTTCGTTGAAATTGCTGTCGAATTGTGCTCCTAGCTGAGGGTTTGATGTGATAACTAATTGGTAAATGTTCAATAAGAAGGGATTGAGAAGCAGCAATATAATTGTCATAACATCCTAAGAAATTGAGGACTGTAAGTCATTTCATCTATGCTAAACTATGCTAAATAAAAATTTAATTAGAGGAATTCTTGATTTTCACAGGCAATGAATGGCCAATATCTGTGCAACCGTCAGATAACAGTATCTTATGCGTACAAGAAAGACACTAAAGGAGAGCGCCACGGCACTCCAGCAGGTGAGTCCTGATCAATTGTTTTCTTTTTGTTCCTTGTGCCCTGGCCTGGATATTCCTTTTGAATTGTGGTGGATTATGATAATTGTTATAACACTTGCAATTCCTATCCTGTTCTTGGTACAGAGAGAGTACTGGCGGCGAGCAATCCAGGTGGGCAAAAGAGCAGACCTCATACATTGTTTGCCAGCGGACCTCAACGCTTCCAAGTGTTCCTCAAGCTAATAGCAATGTTAGTGCACCTCAAAGCCCATTTGCAAATGGGCCTGTTGTTCCGGGTCCTGTCCCAGCATTCCGCCCTCCACCTCCAAGTGCTGCATTCTCCCCGGTGCATGTGGCTGGACAACTTGGCAGGGTCAACCACCACAAACTGGACAAACATTGCCACCCCCTGTCATGCCTCCACCTCCGGTCCAGTTCCGGCCTCCAACTTCAAACATGCCACCTCCTCCAGCGGCTGCTGTCCTTCAAAGGCCTCCCCCGCAGAATGTGGGCATTGCCCAACCACAAGTTTGGCGGCCACCACCACCCCCACAACAATTGGTAGGAAGGCCTCCTATGCTGCAGATGATGCGACCACCTCCTCCATCCAGTCTCCTTCCACCACAACCTCCATCATAAAATTGAAGACAGAAACTAGCATTTTTGTAGTTGTTTATGAGACCTGTCTTGTTTTGTACCATCTATTGCATAACGTAGGAGGATTTGTTTCGCGGATCACCATCATAGGTAGTTAGAAGATATGCAAGTATTGCCTTGATAACTTCCATTTGCGAAAATGCTGTTGAAGGCTGTTTTTATGTTAAAGTCTTCGTTATCTTTTAAACTTCTCTTTAAAAAATTACGATTGAGGTCCTCCGGGTCCAGCTACAAGCTGTAGTGATTCATGGCAATTAAGTTTACGGTAAATAGTAAATTAATTTTTAATTGTCGTACGAGGTTTAAAAGTGCTATGGAATGTTTAAAATGTAATTTGTTCAATTTTTAGAAAATTTATTTTAGAAAATTTCCATTTTTAATTTAAAAGAATATACTTGAAATAGTTGATTTATTTTACGTATTACTTTATAGTTTGTGTATTCTAAATTTAATTGTTTAAAGGTTCTATAACATAATCAAAAAAGTGAGTTCTTTTTTCAAAAAATAAATTAGTTTGTTGTTAAAACACCTCGGTTGACTGTGATCTATGATATCACATTAGCACATCAATCTTTCCTCCTCGTGGATTTTCCTCATGTGTTAGAGACTTTATAGTCATGTCTAGTGAATGATTATGGGTAATGACTATCCAAGATTATCTTATAATATGATAAAACATAAAACCATGATTTTGTGATTAAATAAATGCATTGAAGGAATTTGTTAGTTTACGTCTCACATCCAATTAGATGTTTGCAATTTTTATGACATAATTAATTAAAAGCACTCCTCATTCTATGATTATTTGTTAAAGTTTATGAGATAAATGTACATTACAAATAAAATTATGATGAGATTATAATTATGAGATTTATATTACATTTATGTATTATCTCTAAATAGTTTATAGTCTTTGTTCTATTGAGATTAGATATTAATAGAGCATAAAAACTAGCGTACGTTATATTTCTTCCTTATGAATGAAATAATCGATCTTATAAACTGAACTATAGAAAAAGTTCAACAAATATGTGAGTGTCTATTAGAAAATAAGTTCACTGAATTGAACTGATATGAGAATTCTATTTTAAAAATTATTTGTATGTTTATGAATATTCTCATTGTTACGAATGTACAAGTGATACTTTGATTTAAGATTTTCAAAGTATCTCGTATTAGATATAACTATATTTTGATATTACTTATGATCGATCATAGTCAAAGATAACTCAATTAGTAGTCATTAAATATATTGTGAACTATATGAAGGTAGTTAAGTGATCAATATAGAATTTATCTTAAAATGATTAAGGAGAATGTTCTTTTGTTTTAGATTAGTATCAATTTGAGAAATTTTTGGTCAAGGTGAAAAGATACTTTGAAAATAATTTTCAATTGTTATTAATATGTAATTATGGAAAACTAATATAAATAAAGTATATATTAATTTTGTACTTCATTTAATCGGAATATTATATAATAAAAATATTAAATTATACAAAAAACTTTATGTACAAAAAGGTTAAAAAAAATCACTTTGATATTCCTGCTATTTGGATGGTAATGATGTGTTATTAGACGCTAATCTTGATCTATAGATATAAATTATTTATTTATAAAATTAAAGATAAATTAAAAAATTTAATTTATCTAATCAAAAATACGATAATTTATATCTATCATCAACATATTTCAGAACTTGATGAATCACATATAAAAAATTATTAAAGAGAGGAAATGTAATTTAATCAAATTGGACTTGAATGTAAATTTTGAGAAACTTTAAGATCAAATACAAGATATTTGATAAATAAAGATCAATATTAGATATAGGATTTGATTTGGACCTAATTGATATTTAATCACGGTTAATTCCAATGCTAATTAAAGTTTATTTAAAATTAAAATAAGATTTCAATTAAATTATCAAAATGTCTAATTCCTATTATAAATATAGGCTCTAAAGGAGCCAATACTTCTTGTTTATTCATCTTTATATCAACTATATAGTTCTCTTAACTTATTTATTTGGATACTGTTAGAAGCTGAACCGTGTTCAATTAAGATGGTTACGGTGAACCAGTTTCAAAAATAGCTCGAGAGAAACTGAAAAAAAAAAAGATCAAGCTATAAAATGAAAAACGATTTATGTTTATGTTTTATTGTGCTTAAGCATTAATCTTGTTATAGAATTTAATTAACTTTTAAGAAATCAAATGAAAAAGTTTCACCTTTCTACTATTATATAGGAAACGGATCTTGCCTTAAATTTTCAACAATGTATTGGAGCCATCTTTTGCTTTATAACTTATTTGTGATTATTGTTATTAATATGAAGTTTGGAATTGAAATTGAAAACCCTAATCCTAAAATTGAATTAAATTTGACCATGAAATCTAAAAGGTTCAAACAAACGTACTGTTAGAGGTTGGATACGTGTGCAACTAAGATGGTTATAGTGAACTAATTTTAAAAATAGTTTGAGAGAAGCTGAAAAAAAAGAAGATAAAGCTATACAATTAAGTACAATTTATGTTTATGTTTCATTGTGTTCATTCGTCAATCTCGTTATAGAATTTAATTAACTTTCAAGAAACCAAATGAAGGAGTTTCACTTTTCTTCTACTACATATGAAACGGATCTTGCCTTAAATTTTCAACAATGTATTTAAGTCATCTTCTATTCTATAACTTGACTTTGTGTTTGATTGTTATTAATATGAAGTTTGCAAATGAAATTCACAACCCTAATCTTAAAATGGAATTATATTTGATTATGAAATCTAAAAAGGTTAAGACGAACACCCATGAATCCCTAAGCCACCCAATCATATTTGATATGATTATTAATATTACAATCCTAATTCTGAAATTTAACAAGTTTATTTTTAAAGATATTTTATAAACTTAGGATTTTCTTAGAAACCCAATACTCATAACTCCAGCCACAGGCAATTAATAAAATTGACAGTAAATTACCAACAAAACTCTTATCGCTGATTCCAATGAGACCAAGCACTAACAATGATGGGGTTTTAAAAAATCAATCAAAAACTAATTTATGTTTTTGAAAATTAAGAGTTGTAGATATGTTTCATATTGTCCCTCCTATTGTAGGTTATTTAGTTCTCAATGGGTTTTGTTTGGTTGGCTATCATTAAGATTTAATGGGTGGCTGCTAAAGTTGTCATTTTCAATAACTTTCTCATGCTCACCTTATTTATCTTCCACTCTCAATTCCTTGTCACTTTGAAGGAAATTTACTTCATATGCACTTTAGGGTTTGTTTTAGTATTGCTAAGCAAGCTTTCTTATTATCTCTTGGAAACTAACTTGGTAAGTTATCAAATCTAATTCTCTAGATTATGAACAAAAGTCTCTCGATTTCTCAAATAAGTTTCATTAGCCTAAAAGTGAGTTTTAAATTTTTGAATAAATTTTTTCATTAGATCTTCAAGGTTAGATTTTTTCTTTTGAGGTGGATGGTGCTACAAAAATCCTAGTAGAAGGTTTGCCTTTGTTACCTTTGATTTCTCCAAGAAAAAATAGGTGGTTCCTCCTATATGGATTATATGTGTTGTTGTATTGATTGTTTTAGAGCTGATGTGCATTATCCATATAATTAACATGTTTAGTAGTTTTGTCCATAACCTCCTTATCAACATGACATTCTTGGCCCACATATCGCCCCCCTAAAAAAAATCACACTACATCACCTGAGTTAGTTATTATACAATTGATAATCCATCAATCTTTTTACTGAGAGCTTCAATTTGAATTGTCATGGCTATGACTGCATTATCATCATAGACAACAACTAGTTTACTAGGCTTTGCTCAAGTGGAATGCCATTGATAACAATCAAAGTAATCTCCTCAATCAACTCTTGGGTTACTTTAAGCTTCTTACTATTTAATGTACCTTCTACTACATCTATTATCTATTTGGTTGATAGATTTAAACCATTATAATATGTACGAACCTATAGCCATATATGCATTTAGTGGTGTGGGTATCTCCTCAAAGCTAATGGAGACTATTTCAACAAGAATTTTTCAATCATCTAGTCCAATATAGTGATAAATCCACTAGGAAGAGAATTCAACTACTATTTGGTTGGATTCCTTAAGGAAAAGGGAAATAAACTCAATCTTAGATCTTTAGAAATTTTGCTATATGGGTATTCAGATCCTCATCTTACAACCTATCAAATTGAGCAAGTTATTGCACCATCTGAATGATTTTGGGTTTGATTTAAAAATTGTTGGCTATAATAGTTAGTTTGGTGATTTTGGAATCAATTATAGTTAATGATGGTCTCTCATATTCAGACATGGTCCTCTATAGTTGCGCCATGATTATGGTTTCTCATTTTCAAATTCTTGCTTCAACTCTTCTTACATCTATCTAAATCTCATTCTAAGAGTTCGAAGAGCTATTCTCTTAATTTCTAAATCTTCTTCAACAAATTTAGATAGATTGTTTTAGGTCATAAATAAGCCAAGCTTCTGAAATAGAAATAAAATAAAGAGAAATTAACTATTAAAAAATAAAACAAATGAAGAAAATATATGCAAAAGAAAAATAATTACTAGATTAATTAAAATTAAACGTTCTTAATATCAAGATTCTTAACAATAATGCCCAAAACTTGGTATTTTTCAATCTCCTACTTATAGATCTTTCTAGACAAGTGCGCTTATCGCTCTATAGTATAGGTTAAGAAGTACTAATTGTTGATCCTACAGAGACTACAACTACTAGTATTGACACTTTTCTAATTATCTAACTAACAAATTATAGAGATGGTTATTGACTGAATTTAAATTTAAAAGCAAAAAAGTAAAACAAATTAACATAATTAACTAACTAGAACAAAGATTAAACCAAGAAATAACCAATAATAACAATGGTGTTAGGATGGTGAATTTTCCTAGAACTTCTCATGCAAATGAGACCTTACATATGATTTAACCTAAAGTTCATTGGACTGTGTAGAAATTCCTCAATTATGTTAATATATTTCTTAAAATTATTAACTACTAATTTTAAGTTGATTAATCAAAATGTCTTCCTAATTAAAACTTCTAGAATTAATTTAATCGATTTAAATTCCTTTATTAGATTTGACTCTAATTCAAAAGGTTTATGTCATCTTATCTTTGGGATTGTTTGAACTCTTTTAGTTATGCCAGATTAATTTATACAGAGGGTTTGTTAATCTCAAATTTATAAAATCATATATGAATTAACATACTAGCACATATTAATTCAAGAATAGTAAATAACACATAATTGAATCTTAATGGAACTAAAGAATAAAATTAATTAAAATGAAATCAAACTATAAAATCCATCCAAGTCATCATATCCAGGTACGATAAAAGTTTAGTCCCTAATCATGAAAGATATGGCACCAATATTAAATGAAAAAAAGAAACGTGATAAAAGCCTTTAATTTCACCAAAATCCACTTCAGATTGACAAAAACTACTCCAAATATACTTTCTTGCTTGTTCTTTATTCTCTTAGCAGCTTTAGGTCATCTAATTACACCTACACCTCTCAAAATTTTTTAGTTTTCTACCTTTTAATCTTTCCTTCTATAGTTCAAAAATCAAGTTTTTAGGTGGAATATGGGCAAGTACATAGTCCTGTATTAGGCCATGTACTTAATAGTTGTGATATCCTTAATCTGAAGCAAATACACATATAAACATAGGCCTAAAATGTGAATAAATGCTCATTAGCATACAACACTAGCATATACCTCTTAAACATGGTTGTGTAACATACGAAATTAGTCAACACGCCTTACACTCTTCAAACATAACCATGTAATCTTAAAATTAAAAAACAATAGAGAATATGAACACCAACACGTTGGTGTATCAAACTATGTTAAACTTTCTAGATTCATAACTTAATCAAAATTTCTCTAAATCACTTCAAACTTTTTAAAATTTTTTCCTTTTATTCCAAGTAAGTGAATTACGTTATCAAAACAAAATGTCAATGAATTAAGTACCAAAAATAATAAAAACTAAAATAAACAAAAAAATGCACTAAATATAAACCTAAAAATATGAACAATTAAGTGCTTATTAGCAATGTTTATTTCTTCTATAACTATAACTAGTACAACAACTTCCCTTTGATAGTTTCAATTAAATCAATTAGTAAGATTTCATATTAGATATAAAATGGCAAGACTTTTAAAGAGTTCATGTTAATGATTTTGGGATGTGACACTTAGTTGAAGCATATATTATCGTAATGATTAAAAAACCTAACCAATTTGATCAGTTCAACCGTAAAAACCTTGAATCATTCAACTTTTTGGTCTAGTTTTCAAATTTCCTAATCAATTTATTTTTATAACTCTTTTTGTTAAAATTTGATTAGTTTATTAATTAATTGATCAATTTTAATAATTTGTAAGTTCTTATAAACTAAAATAAATCAATTATTTTTCATTTAACAATTTTAATTAAACTTCAAAATTTTCGATGGATAAGGATAATTTCTTTCAATCATATATCAAATTCTTTAATTTTATTCAAACTTCAGTCGATTTTATGATGGTCTCATAGCGATTGAACCTTTTAAGTCTTATACCTCTTGTTTTACTGGTTTAGCTTCTGGTCTGGTTTTTAAAATATTGAATTTTTTAATAAATTAAAAACTAAATTAGATAATAAAAAGTTATGAAAGATAGAAAATATTAGTTCTAATCTTATAAAATATAATGAACAAAACATTTGTTTCAATGTATGCATACAGAAGAATGGTTCTCAAAATAAGTAGTGGGTGTAAGATGAGGTTTGAAAATTTTTACATCACATATCAATAAATCCAAATAGAACTAGTTCCTTTGTTTATACAATTGAAATATAGTAAAAAAATTATGAAATATTGAAAGGTTTACTTTTATGACGAATTTAAAGAGTTTATTTTATAAATGATTTCAGATTTATCATGTCTATAAAAGGACAAGTATAATTGCCCTTTCTAGTAAAAGTATATAATGACATACTGCTTTAAAAAAATATATTTTCAATTTGAAAATATGATAGTCCAAGAATAACTCTTATTGGATATGAAAAGTAACAACTTAATTCTAGAAACTATATCTGTAGAGATTAAAACAAAAGTTATTTATGTATTATAGTCCAAGTACATGGATAATGTATTAAAGATGTTTAGTGTATGAGATATTTGCTACTTATAAAGTATTAAAGATATCAATTATTCTATACATGAGTTGATTTTTTTAGTTCAATGTCATATGGTATCAACTTTAGTTTGACATAAGTGAGTCCTAGTTAAAGTATATTTTACTTAGAATAATATTATCTTGAGTTTAAAAAGTTTTATTATGACACCAATTGCTAGTCAAGCCATAATATATTTTCATTTAGAGAAAAATATTATTTGGATCAAAAGGTTCTTTAATGAACTTGATATAGCTTCTTTTATTGTTGAAACACTAATGTACTATAGAATATTAGAACTATTAGGTATGGGAAAGGAGTTAAGGCTCTCATAAAAAATTCAAGTTTATATTTAAGCATTTTCTCTTAATTATGATGATAAATTATATGAAAGTTGTAAGATTTAAACAAGTGTTCATATAGACAATCCTATAAATTTCTCTTATTGAACTACTATCTAGTTCAATAAGGAAAATTGAACTAAAATAGTAAGACTGCGTAATACTGGACTTTCCAGACTTCGCGTATTAGGGATATTCATACTAAGTACTGTTATTGTTGTTGTTGTATTGAACTACTATCTTAAGAGTAGCACGATCATCAGATGGTGATATGTTATAAGATACTTCTATGATTGGTTTAATGTAAGTGAGAGATTATTGAATTATGTCCTCCAATAATTCAATTAGCTATAGATTTTAGAACATAATTAATTAAAAATATTCTTTATTTTATGCATAATTATTAAACAA
>JAOQMP010000210.1:7706179-7718670 GCA_027563575.1 Erythroxylum pedicellare
ACATGGTACAAAAACATAGCACACACACCCAAATACCCGAAAGTAGCTAACATTAGCTTTCATATTCCATAACTTCTTAAAGGGTGAAAGAAAATTTAACCTTTGTTGAGGAAGTCTGTTAATAACAAATGTTGCAATCCTCGTTGCTTCTGCCCAAAACCATCCCGACACACTCTTTGCATGTGGCATACTTCGAAAAATTTATGATAGATGCTTGTTCTTTCTTTCTGCAATACCGTTTTGTTGTGGCATGTTAGCACAGGTATATTGATGATGAATTTGACATTCCCTTAGGTACTAAGAAAATTCACTTGAGCTATATTCTCCTCCATTATCGGTGTGTAAGCAAAGGATTTTCTTGCTTACTTCTCCTTCAACTATTTCTTTGAATTCTTTAAACTTTGAGAATGTATCAGCTTTTTCTTTCATAAAGAAAACCCACACATACCTAGAGAAGTCATCAATAAAAGTCATCATATACATCATCCCACCGACTGATAATTGCTTGATGGGTCTAAACATATCAGAGTGTATTAATTCTAATGGTTTCTCGGCTTTAAACTTAGACTCTTCAAAAGGCAATTGATTTGCTTTACCATATTGGCACCCCACACACATCGTGTCCGTTTTTATTTCAAGTTAAGGAAGCCCCTTGAGCATAAAATTTTTCATCATCACACATAGCTTGGAATAGCTAATGTGACTCAATCTCATATGCCAACAATCTGTTGTCTCGTTCCTTTTTGTCTTATCAACATATGTAGACTCTACGAACAACACATAGTGTAACATCCCGTCTTCGGATAACGGGTATAGACTGACTCTGATCTTCGTCCCTTCATTACTTGCTCTTCTAAGTTCTTGAGTTCACGATACACCTTTACATTATGTGGACCAAACAAAACAAAATGGCCAGATGATGTTAGTTGTGATACTGAAAGAAAATTTTTCGTCATACCTGGAACATGGTAAACATGTTGAAGTGACATTTGGTTGGCGCGATATTGAGGAGAAATTATTGTCTTACTAATATGAGTTATCGATAATCTTGAGTTATCGGCTATCACAACAACATGACTTCCCTTGTACTCTGACAAGTCTTGTAATTTTTTCTTATCGCCTGTCATATGATTTGCATAACCTGATCGATGATCCAGTCATTTTCAAAGTCAACTAATTAAGATGTTATTGTTATGAGTGCTAACTCCTCCTCTTCTACTGCAAGAAATGCTTCAGCGCCCTAATAATCTTCATTTTTCTCTTTTGTATTAGAAGTAGCAGCATTACATTCCACATGTTCTTTCTTAGACCATCAATCTTTTGCAATATGACCCTTTTTGCCACAATTGTAATACTACCCTTCAAATCTCTTATTGTTGCTATGATTCTTTGAAGCTCCTCCTAGTTTAGAACTTTCATCTCCTTGATGACTCTTTTCCTTGTCATCATTCTTTTTAAATCCACCAATAGTGTTTTTCTTAAAGTTCCCTTTGCTTTTGTTGGTGTAGAGTACTTCTTCTTCACTCTTTGATGAAACTCCAGCCATTTGCTTGGCCATTGCTTCTTGATCAGCGAGCAAATTTTCAAACTCAACAAGCGATGGTTGGTTTGGCCATCCCTATACTACAGCAACAAAGCTTCTGTATTGAGACCTCAAACCATGGATAATTATTATTTTCATCCTGGTTTCACCAATTGGAGCTGTTAGATCCAATTCTAAAATTTCATGGCATATCGACTTCACCTTGTGGAAGTACTGGGCAATCGTCGTATCATGTTGCGATGTTGATAGCAACTCGTTCTCTAGAAGTTATAGCCTTGTATCATTCTTGTTTTAGAAAAGTGCAGCAAGCGTGTCCCAAGCTTCTTTTGGTGTTTTGGCATCACGAATGTGCTCCAACACATCTTCTTCGATGGTTGTTTCGAGAACAAACATTGCTTTCCCTACCTTAATTCTCCACCTTCGCAAAGTTCCATTCCCATCCTCTGCCTCTGGTTGTGTAACTTCACTTCCGTTGACAACCTCCTAAAAAATCTTGGCCCTGCATATAAGAGGTCATACATGTTGCCCATGTATTGTAATTCTGGTTATTAAGCTTCTTGATCCCTCCAATTACTTGAAGATCATTCATCGTGTTGATAAGAGAACTAGCTAGCTCTGATACCAAATGTTGAAATAGGTAAGAATAGGGCAAGTAGCTCTCTCAGCTTTTGCTTTAAGAGAACGTGACAATAAAAAATGTGGAGAGAGAACAACACTCCAAAGAAACCTCACACAGAGAAAGGAATGAAGTACTGCCGCAGAAAAATTGGGATATTTTATTCAATGAAATGATTGCCTACTTATAAACTTACAATCCCAACGTTTTCCTACTTTTACAGGAGCACGTTGCAAGACAGATCTACTATCAAGAATAGCTAGCAACCTACTAAAGCTAAAGACTTGGTAACAACAAAACTACCAATAATAATAATAAACAATGAAGGGAAAATGGCGATAAACTCGGTCAACAAATGACCATGTGCTGGTGTTGAACAATAGTGAACAGTACATGAGCACTCCAAGCACGTGAACAGTATCCTTCAAGCAACTACTTTGTCAAATATTTTTAAAATTGGACTAGAAGTTAAACAATAAGATGAGATTTTTAAGACTTACAATTTTCAACCGGTAGTAAATTGTTATAAAATCGGTTAAGATTGAACAAAATTAAAAAATTTAGAAAATGATTGAAGAAAATTACTGTTACCCATACAAAATTTAAAGTTTAATTAAAAAAGAGGACAATTAAATAAAGATTAATCAATTTATTTTGAGTTATAAAAATTGATTACTTTACAAAAACTGAACGATTAATTAATAAGCAAATTAGTTTTTAACAACAAAGATTATTAAACTAACTCAAACTGAAAAGTTAAAAATTAAACTGAAAAATTAACTGACTCAAGGTTTTTTATTATTAGATCAGCCGAATCGATTTGACTTTTAAAACTTTGTCTTTGTCACAATATGAATGAGTCATGTCCAACATTGATATGGTAAATTCCTTTATATGAAAAAACCCGGTAAATCTAAGCTGACCTGAACTCACCATGCAACCTTGTTTTGCGCTTTTGTTTGTTTATTGTCTGTCTTTTGTAACCAAGAACTACATAGACCTAATTATGTTCTGCTTCCCCTTTGTTTTTTTTTTTTTAATTTTTTTGGCATCACATAAAAACAAATTGTGTTGGAAATTCCTAAGTCTATCCTTCACCCCCGTTACTAATGAAAGGATCCAAAGGAAGCATATGACTGTGATACGTATCACTGTTTCTTTGTATACGGACGTGTATGTTTGCGGCAACTATGGATGTGATATAGAATGCCAAGAACTGATGGCTCATAGAATGCTTAAGAAAAGTATTATCACAAGATTTGTCAATAAGGCAACCAGAAAAATGTTATATTTGGCCCGAACAGAATGTACAGAGAGATAATTCAATGACTCTGACAAAATGTAGATGTTCATACCATTCTGTCAGCTAGTGATATTGGAGGCAATCAAGGTTTGTACAGAGACGGGCTTCAGCAGGAATAAAGGGCTAGTCAAAGCCAGAGTTATGCTTTCAGAGAGTGACAACATGGTATTGTGACAATTGTTCGCAAGTTTCCGTTCTCGATAGGATTGAAATACCATATATGCTCTGTCATGCGATATTATTCTCAGAAGACAGCAAAATAAGGTCAAATTTCTATCCATACAAAGCAATTTTCAGAAAGTTGATAGCAACCGTCAAAGTTGCCAAGTTGCTTTCGAATTTTTGATATATTACTTCCTATTTCTACACCATATTTTCATTGTCAATGGCTCACTTTTGTTTGTTTTGCTGGAAAAGCGTGAAAACTGAAAACAATTACCTTTTCCACACAACCCTTCAGCCTTCCACAGTATTCTGCAGCCTGTGTGTTTCTTAGCAATAGTGAACGGGAGTTTCATGCCAACCCGGAACCTTCACTCTCTTGGTATTACATTTCTTCTTCTCTAATTTTAACCGCAAGGATAACAGAGCAGCAACTACCTGTCACTGTCATATTCTTCATCATCTTAACTCTCATTTCCAGAAAACAAACGTAGTTTGCATCAGGTCAGACCACATACAAGGAATGGCAGTTTATCCAACAGCAACTCGAGATGATAAGTGCAACGCAATATTTGATGCACAATTGAAGAGGTCGCAATCTAGATGCGTTTGCATACCTGGACCAGTGATCATTGGTGCAGGACCTTCAGGGCTAGCTGTGGCTGCCTGCCTTAAAGAAAGAGGAGTCCCATTTTTGATCCTTGAGAAAGAGGACTGTCTAGGGTCGCTGTGGAAACTAAAAACTTATGATCGTCTTCAGCTTCATCTCCCAAAGGAATTCTGCCAACTTCCTCACATGTCATTCCCTCCTGATTTTCCAACTTACCCTACAAAACAGCAGTTCATAAGCTACTTGGAGACCTATGCTAAGTATTTCTCAATCGCACCTATGTTTAGACAGAAGGTTCAATCTGCTATCTATGATGCAACCTTGAGGTTCTGGCGGGTGCAAACCAACGAGTCTGAGTTTATCTGCCGGTGGCTTGTTGTGGCTACAGGAGAGAATGCAGAAGAAGTAGTGCCTGATATTGCAGGAATTTCAGAAATCAAAGGAAAGTTACTACACACCAGCAGATATAAAGATGGTGCTGACGCAAAAGGAAGTAAGGTTTTGGTAGTAGGTTGCGGTAACTCAGGCATGGAAGTTAGCTTAGATCTATGTAATAATGGTGCAAAGGTTTTTCTCTCAGTTAGAAATAAGGTAACTTGTTTGTCTGATTTTCTTTTACTCCCTATGTGCTATGTTGTATGTTTTTCACTCTCACTAAAAAGAACCAAGTGAAATATTGATCTGCCTTTCACAATTTGAACTGGATTTTGAGACTTTGTTTATGTTTCTCCTTCTTCTGAAGTTGTGAGCTATTCAACTAATTCTTTTATTTTGCAGGTGCATATTCTGCCCAGAGAGATCCTTGGTAGGTCAACATTTGCTCTTTCAATGTGGTTGTTAAACTGGTTTCCTGTAAAAATGGTGGACTGGTTCCTCCTCCGTTGCTCGCAAGTAATTCTTGGAGACACAAATAGAACTGGCATCAGACGACCTGAAATTGGACCCCTTGAACTGAAGAATTCTGTAGGGAAAACCCCTGTTCTAGATGTTGGAGCTTTTGCAAAAATGAAATCAGGTGACATCAAGGTTAGCACTGATTGTCCTTTTTAAATATATAGTACTAAATGGCCTATGTAGCATTAAGTTTAGCGCCGACATAACTTTCAACAAGAATGTAAAGTAGCTAGAATCTGTATCAGTTTACAAACATGGGATTCATTCCTATATTGCCAGTGAGGATGAACTGTATCAATTTGTTAGGTTGTTCCAGGAGTGAAAAGATTCCTCACCACAGGTGCAGAGTTTGCTGATGGACAAGTGGAGGAATTCGATTTAATTATTACAGCAACAGGTTACAGAAGCAACGTCAAATCATGGCTGAAGGTAAGCAACAAATGTTTTCTGCAGCAAATTTCACACGTCATGATGTTACCACGATAGAAGTAAACTCATAATGTCTCTCTTTTACTGTTTATGAAACAAAAGGAGGACAGCTTCTTCAGCGACGAGGATGGTTTTCCACGAAACTCATTCCCCAACAATTGGAAAGGCAAAGATGGCCTTTACAGCGTTGGGTTTAGCAGGCGAGGTTTGTTAGGAGCTTCAGTTGATGCACATAAAGTAGCGGAGGACATTGCTGGACAGTGGAATTCAGAGGCGAGGTTCTGGCGTTTTCACTCCTGAAAAAATAATGAGCAAGAGGATGTCAATGCAACTACAGTAACTTTCCTTTTTTTTTCCCCCCTCCTTTTCCTGAGCAGGAGGATTGGGGTATCCTAGAATTTCCAGTTCTACTTAGTACTTTGTTTGGTTATAGGTATTTCTTTAACTTTGTACCATTCATTTTAATTTTGTCTTCGTTGATTAGATGGATGAGTTTAATGTGTTCCCTGTTTCCCTCCCGGAAAGAGATGAGTTTTCTGCAAGTCTCAGGATGATATTGCTCAACAGTGGTTTTGCATTCAATTATGTCAACAAGATTCTTGTTGAACAAAAGACAACTTTCATATTCACGCGGTCAAGTTCTTATTGATACGAGTCCGAATTGGTTATATAAACGTGTACTATATACAAATCTTCTTTAAACCTTACTTTTCTTAAAATATTTTATTTAACAAAAAGAAAATCAACAATAAAAATAATGAAAACAGTAAATTATGCAAAAATATGCAAAGGATTTGAGATTAAAGAGACGGTCATTTCCTAAAAATATAAAACTTTAACTAACTTGACTCCATATGTTCTCGGTGAAATAGTTACAAGTATGCGTCAATATCACTTGTCATCAAACCGTAACAAGCAAACAAAAAATAAAACAGAAGTGTGAAATCAAGAACGTCAAGGTGGCTATTAATAGGATGCAGCCATCCTAAACATAAGAACCTTTTAGTTGAGATTAGTACCAACAAAAGGACTCTTGTCATATTTCTGAAACGATCGAGGATTAATGACAAGGAAGTATCAAGATGCTTTACTCAACGTTCAGTCAAGTTGACAAGTCATGAACTAAAACCGCACTAGTAACTAGGCTGGTCCCCTCTTTAAGTATTACAATGTGATCTACAGAAAGAGATCTGCATTACATCCCAAATTGCATGGTCCAGTCCTTGAGTTATGCCAAGAATTCAAGGTCCACGTATCCTAGCTATTATGATAGATTACCATTCAGCCTTTTATAAGTAATAGAACTGAATCAAATCTTTTGGGAAAACAGTGCAGAGGTGGGCTCGCTACGTGAAAGAAGAGGTCTTAATCTATTGGAACTTTTAACGGTATCAAAGCTTCCCAAATTCTAAAGTATACATATTATAAAAGGGACAAAATTTACTTAGCATGCAGGAAATTTGTGCAATCTAATAAACCAGCAAAGAGAGTTCAGCGTCTTGGCGATTTAGAGTTTGCGTGTTTCAGTAACCTATCCTTGGAAGCACGCGGCTAGATAATCAAAATCTATACATATAAACTCTGCCACTTGGCAAGTCTTATTCTCCATATCCCACTGTCTCTTTGTTTCCTTCTCTACAAACTCATTTCCTTCCAGAAAAGAATTGCTAATTAATGAACAAACCAGAAACGAACGGGTACTCCGATTGATTGTGTTACTATCGCTCCTGCTAAAGCCATAAGCAACTGTGAAAGCAAATTTGCCATACTCAAACTCAAAAAACTCCATCCCTAAACTCAATTACTAGCAGATAAGTTGAAACTTTAGCTGAAACATGCGTACTCCACACCCAAAATCGGCTAAATAATAATATTAAAATTTGTTATGTTAATGTGGTTATTCCACGAGCTTAGAAGTCATATTTAGAAAACCCTTTCTCGATTCATTTGATCTAACAACACTACATATCTTTGATATCTGTTATTATATCTCGTATGTCTTCTGACTAAGGGTTACCCGGATGGTATGAAAGCCATGAGTAGTATTGACCGTGACTACATTATTCTTGATGAAAGTAAGTAAAGAGATCTTTCCATATGCCATTAGTGATTTTTTATCTTCTCTTTTCAACACTTTCCATAGCAAATCTTCCTTCCAATGTTAAACTTATTATTTCCAACAAAATAAAAAATCGAGTACAAAATACCCATATTTATAACGAAAGTCATATTCATAATACTTCTTTATATCCATTAAACCCCTAAAATATATATTCTAACAATCACCTTGGACCAAAAGTATTCGGACCTTCCTTACTACAAATCATCCAAAAGTAAAAAAGAACGTCCAAAGTTCTTATTTAGAATAGTGTGGCTTAAAGGCAACAACAACATAACAATATGTCAAACTGAAAATTCCAAAAAAGCTCATCTCTCTTTGGAGGGATCAAAATCATACTCATATCAATATTGGAGTTATCAGACTTGTTCTTACTCTTTATGTATGAAAAGGAATTCCAACCACTGCTAGGATCTCTCTTCTTGATACTATCTACACAACTTACCAAAATTCACTGATTAGTAATTTGTTGACAGCTCTCAACAACGAAATTGTCAGTCTCAGTATGACCCCTGATTTCAATATCAAGTTGGACAATCCAACTTTATCTGAGCGAGTTCAAGTCCAAATCCAAATTATTAGAGGAGAACAAGATCCTATAGAAATCATAATTTTCCAAATTCCACTTTTAATGCTCTGTATATGGTAGCAGATCAAACTCATGATCAGATTACTATCATTCAGATCCCAAAATAATTGCCATCGATGGAACTTGAAAATTTGATGCCAAAGAAATGAATCACTAACTAATAGAAGGTGTTTCATGCTCATCTCAGGAATTATTTCCACACAACTACTCCTCCAATTCTCTGGTCACTAAGAGATGGATTTGTCATCTCAGGCATTATTTCCACACAACTACTCCTCCTATTCTCTAAACACTAAGAGATGGATTTGTCAAATCCATCTACACTAGGCCTAATGAAGACTAGCCTGGATCTACAAGCAAAAATCCATCTACACTAGGCCTAATGAAGACTAGCCTGGATCTACAAGCAAATCTGGACCCATTTTAATGCTTCAATTAGTGTTATCTCACAAAGAAGGCAAAGACCTCCAATCCGCTATGTTAAAATTGATGGACAACTTATGTACATCAGTCATTATCGTTGACATTTCATATGGACTGTGGATCCATCCATGTGTGAGTCAGATTGTGAAATATGTCTAACACTCAACTATGAGCATATAAATAGTAAAGATGAAAGCAATAACCTAGAGAAATCCATTGTTATCAAACTTCCTAATGCCTCCAGTCTAGATATGATGACCATGATCCAGATTCAAGACCTTAGGTTGGGCTTAAAAATCACAACCTAGACCTAAGACTCTTCATGAGCTACTCAAGCTGTTAAAAAGGAACATTTGTTCCTTCCTATCAAACCTCTACTTGTTATTTCTTCCATTCCTACTGCTACTCCAGCCTTATATGATGATGAGACCATAAGAGGATGAATTTCCTCCTTTGGAGAGATGCACAGATGATGCATAAAGGATCTCTAACCCTTATATTCATTCTACAAGAATCACCTTTCATAGTACCCTTATGTCAAATCTTACAGATGAAGTACTCAACTGGTAAACTAATAATGTTGTGCCTAAAACAAATTTCTTCCTGCATTGATACCAAGCTTGATGGGCTAAATCAACAAACTCAAGCTACTAAAAAATGGGTAGAAACGGTCTTTTCTTAGATCCAAAAACTATACACATCTTTGAAAGATCAGATGATGCAACTTGATTATGATATTATAAGATATATTGAAACACAATATTTTGGACATGATTTCATAAGCAAAGAATAAGAACTTCAAAGAGTGAAAGAAGTACTTCAAATAATGGAAATTGATATGCAATAGAATAGTCTAAGACTATTTATGAAGCTTATCCTACAACTTTTCCAGTTGTACAACCTATCTATTCATCCCCAACCTATCCTAAAGCCTCTCACTATATAAAAAAAAATGTTTAAAATGAACTATCCTTTAATTAGGAAACATATTCATCCTACCATTAAACCTAAACTTACCAAACTTACAAAGCCCAAAGCTGACAAAACTTATGATCCATCACCTTTATGTACCACACTTGTTGATCCGTGGACAAACCTTTGTAGATTAAAACTCCACATTCTTTACAACCAAAAACCCAAAATTCTTCATCCACTAGAAAGATAATGCTCTTCAACAAGAGTTTATTGCAACTCTTGTACCAATGTCTACTCCACACCAATATGGAGAACAAATACCAAAGGATTCTAAAATGTATAAACAATCTTCAGAAGAATCAAAGCAATTTATTGGTTTATCTATAATAGCTTAGATCATGATGACGATGCCTGAACTAATTGAAGTTGAACTAGATATTAGTTAAGCTGAATCTACAGGGGTGGAACCATTCAGACCCTCAACACCACCAGCACAAGTATCACCAACCAGACCTACTTTAGGACCCTAATTTACCTTTGATGATCTTCCACGAAAAAAATGGAGGAAGCTCCTCTATGAATTTGGAGCTTGGATAGATTTAAAGATGACTAGACCAAATAATCCCTTTGATAAGTAGAAATTATAATACATTGTACACCTCTATTTTACATTATCTTAAATAATTTACATAGTACATTTGGGAAAAAATCATTGAATTTTATTATTAATAACTCAAGTCGTTTAGTTTCATATTTTATCTAAAAAGAGATTAAATTATATTAAATATTTTTAGGCTTGATGGAGCTTAAAGAAGAAAATTAAAAACACGGTAGTTTGGGAAAAGAACAAAATGACAATGCACTACAAAAACGACTCCAGATCTTCTGTCCAGTTTTATGGTGTCTTATTGTGTCCAATGAATCTCAGTCATTCATTTATGCGGGTCCCGCGTGGGTCCTACATAAATAAACGTGAATCCCGCAGAATATAAATGGCTGAGATTTAATTGGACACAATAAGACACCATAAAACTGGACAGAGGATCTGGACTCTACAAAAACAGTCTAAATAGTTAGGAGCAAAAACAACAACGTAGACATGGAAACACACAAAATGCCAATGAATAAGGAGAAATGACAACGCATAGAGGAGCAAACAGCCAGGGAAAAATACAGCAACTGGAATAGAAGAGAATATGCAGCAGAGGCCAAGAGGAATAAAATAATAGCAAAGACAAAGGCAAAATACAAAAGCAGAAAATGCATAGTAGAAAACGCATCAACCATTAACAGAAACGATGTAGTAGCAGAGGATGCAACCCACAAGAAATAAAACGACAGCAGCATAGAAGAAGAGTCCAAAAAACACAAAACTATTGAACTAGTAGAGAAGTAGACTGATGTAGCCAACAACACAACAGCTGCGAGAAAAACGGGAGTAGAAAGAAACGCAGGGGATAAGAAGATGAAAAGAAAATAACTTCGGGGGGAGAAGCTGTTAAAGCACGAATAGAGAACAGAGTATAACAGAGAAGGTAGGAAGAAGAAAAAGGGAGGAGACAAGAAAAAGGAGGAAGAGGGAATTTGTTTAATCCATGCCTGCCTTCACACTCGCACGCTATTCATTTAATACCCAAGTCAGTTACAATAGTTGTAGAATATTCCTGAGTGCATAACTAATTTTTTCTCATGTACAACCAAGCTTTATTCTATGTAATTAGCAAGCTTGTTTGGTTTAATCGTTGCACGTTGGTTGTGCCTGCTTTTTAGACTCGGGATCATCTTTTCCACTAGTTGGACTGGGATAGTGCTAGAATGGGCTGTAACATTACTTCCATCCACGAAAACAACCTTGTCCTCAAGGATGAAGTCTGGATATTCTAACTTAAGATACTCATAATCTTCCTATGTAGCATCGTTTGGACTTTGGCCTTTTCATTGAACTAAAGCTTGTGCAATCAACTGGTTGCATTAAAAAATCTATCGGTGGCCCAGGATTGTAAGAGGAATTGATAATGGATAGCCTTCAATATAATTTTCAGGTAAAGGAAGCTGTTGCTGTGTAGGATCTCCTTGACATTCTTTTAGTAACGAAACATGAAATACATTGTGAATATGAGCAGTAGATGGCATATTGAGTTTGTAAGCATCAGGGCCCACACATTTAGCAATTTCAAATGGTCCATAAAAATGTTTAGATAGTTTATTAAAACGATTACCCATAACTGACCACTGTCGATAGGGTTGTAGTTTAACAAACAGTTAATCACTTGGCTTAAATTGTTTGTCCACCCTTCTTTTATCACACTGCTGCTTTATGCAATTTTGTGCATGGGTGAGTTTCGCCACTAGCTGGGGAAGAACCCCGGAACGTGCAGAGAGCACAGAATCTATAGAATCAATCTTTGATGTGCCCTGTAGATAATGATGGTGTTGAGGAGGAGGGCGCCCATATACGACTTCAAAGAGTGTCATATTGATGACTGAATACAAGGAGGCGTTATAATGGTATTCAACCTAAGGAAGGAATTTAAGCCAGGTCTTTGGATTATCAATTACAAAGAAACGAAGATAGTCTTGTAAACATCTATTAACGACCTCAGTCTGGCCATTTAACAGAGGATGATATGCTGAGCTGATGGACATGTGAGTACCCTGAAGTTTAAAAAGTTTTCTCCAAAATGCACTCATAAATAGCAGGTCTCTGTCAGAAACTATATCTTTAGGAAACCCACAGAGCTTGTAAATTTCTTTAACAAAAATCTCTACTAAAATTGGGGTTGTAAAGCTTATAGGTAACGTGATGAAATGAGCATATTTGGACAGGTGGTCGAAAACTACGAACACCACTGTTTTGCCTTGGGAAGGAGGCAAGTGTGTCACAAAAT
>JAOQMP010000210.1:7797525-7808485 GCA_027563575.1 Erythroxylum pedicellare
AGTGCCAGGACACTACATGCGGCACATGCAACTCATCGGCTGGAGTCCTCCAGGGCCAGAATGGGTGAAACTCAACACGAACGGAGCGAGTCGGACAAACCTGTCATTAGCATCCGCAGGTGGCCTTATCAGGGACAGCACCGGCTCCTGGCTTGATGGTTTTGTTCAACACCTAGGTTGGTGTTCATCTTTCACCGCTGAACTTTGGGGCGTTTTCACCGATTTGCAGTTGGCCTGGGATCTTGGTTACCGTAGGGTGATCTTGGAGTTGGACTCCCAGGTAGCCCTACAATCTATTTCTGATTCCGTCACCCGCCTTGCCTCTACTAATCCCCTCATTTTCGGCATCACTGAACTTCTTAGCCGCAATTGGACGGTTCTACCTTGTCACACATATCAGGAAGGCAATCGGTGTGCCGATTGGCTAGCCGCTTTTGCAGTTAATTTTGATTTGGGGGTTACCACCTTTGTAAATGCACCCTTCGGGAGCCTTTCGATCCTCCTAGAGGATATGGCGGGGTCTCAACACCCACGCAACGTTATGTAACTGTTTATTCTATTTTCCCTTCAATGCAAAAAAAAAAGAAGAGTTATACATGAAACTGAGGGAAAATTTTGGATAATGCACTTGTGGGGAAAAAAACCATCTTAACAATTTTCTCATAAATAAGGAAAAGCATACTATTAAAGATTAAACCACCCAACTAATATGAAATGTCGTTTTCTTAATTTATTTTATTTTCAGAAGAAATGGACACCAGACGCTAAAAGCTTTGATCTTCACATGGACATTTGGCAACCGGAGTGGTACACAGCTCCTAAAATAGAAGGTAACAACTGCAAATCATGCCTACATGAAACCTACAAATAAGGACAGCCTTAAGCCAATCTTTTTCCTCAATCTGTCCGCGAATATGTTTCCTTTCACCATCCAGAGGTATAGACTTTAGAGTTTCAAGGGAAGAGAAAAGATTTCTCTTTGGCTCTGGAACCAAAACCTGTTCATTTCATTAAATACCTGGGTTGTCCATAACCTACATGAGGAAACTTTGCCCAAACATTGAAAAAGAAGATGGCCTTGAGACAGTTCTTGAGGTCCCCATACCTGAAGAAATGTTTGCTAGCATGGGCAGCAACGTAGCTCTGCGTTGGCAGAACATGCTAACATGGATGAAAGCTCAAACATCTGACAAATGGTCGCAGCCTGTGATAGCGGGTCGCATTAATGAGCTCAGGTTTTTGCTTTACTTGGTTGGATCTCCTCTTATCCCTCTCCAGGTTCAAGTTGGTCATGCTGTTCACAAACCTGTCAAAGATAGCTCCATTGTAAGTACTCATTCCTAAAACTTCCATCTTTCTTTAGTTCCTTATATCTCAAAATTCAGTTAGAAGAGTGAGTTCTATAGCAAAAAGACGATTATTGAACAAGTTACATCTGGAACTCGAAACATGATTGGGGGAAAACAGGCGGCAACACGCATCTTCAGGATTAGAATATTACTGTCAAATGCTATGATAAAAGGGGAGGGCTAGTTTTATAATCTAAGATAGATCAAAGAACTATGAATAAGACTAATTAAAGATAATATCACATCAATTCCAGCAAGCTTCAACAGCTAAATACATTGTGCAACAATACATAGCGGCTACAGGAGGGCAGCAAGCGATAAATGCGGTACATAGCATGTGCGTAACAGGTGAGGTAAAAATTACGGCGTCGGAGTTCCAACAAGCCGATGTGAAGATTAACGTGAAGAGCACCGAGGAAATTGGCGGATTTGTGCTTTGGCAAAAAGATCCTGACTTGTGGATTTTAGAGCTCGTTGTGTCAGGATGCAAACTAATCTGTGGAAGCAATGGCAAGATCTCTTGGAGGCATTCCTCTAATCAACATGATCCTGCTAACAAGGGTCCTCCCAGGCCCTTACGCCGATTCTTGCAGGTAAAAAGAATGTCTCCTATTCACTATTTAAACAATTGCAATTATCAGTATCAGTTGCAGTATAATCTTGTTTAAACTTTTAAGACTCAGAACTAGGTTTGGAATTATTGCCAGGGTTTGGACCCGAGGTCGACGGCAAACCTATTCCTGGATGCAACATGCATAGGTGAGAAAATAATAAACGACCAAGATTGCTTCATATTGAAACTAGAGACGAGTCCAGCGATTAGGGAGGCACAAAGTGGTCCTAATTTTGAGATAATTCACCACACGATATGGGGATACTTCAGCCAGAGATCAGGCCTACTTATCCAATTCGAGGATTCGAGGTTGCTGAGAATGAGAACAAAAGAAGGGGATGATGTGTTCTGGGAGACTAGCACAGAGTCAGTAATGGAAGATTACAAGTACGTGGACGGTGTCAACATTGCACATAGCGGCAAGACAAGCGTCAGTGTGTTCAGATACGGGGAGCAGTCTGCGAATCACAAGAGGGAAATGCAAGAAAAGTGGAAGATTGAGGACGTTGATTTTAACGTATGGGGCTTGACATCAGAACACTTCCTGCCTCCTCCTGACGTTCAAAATTTATGACTTATTAAGAGATATGGAATAACACAACTCTTCTGTGTGTAAATATATATGCTAAATATACCCAAGAGATATTGTTAACACATATACATTGAAGTTTCCACTGATATGCTCCAAATTCTAGAGCGATTGTCATATTTGGCCTAGTTATTCATTGGAGTGTACGTGTTCAGATGATCCTTTTGATTTTTCTTCAAAAGGATTCTTGACAACAAATTATATGGTTAACGATTTTTTTGTCCAGCAATTAGTCCGCATCTCCATCTCTTAAAATCAATTAATCTACTAGTTATCATCTTAGTTCGAAATTAAATAATGGGTTGAACTTTTAATGCATAGCTACCTTCCACTTTAAGACGTAAAAAAGTGCTATGCACACCGAATGAACCCTGTTAACATATAATGCCACGCCCATCCTTCAAATACGACATCACTTCAGTCGGTGCATTTTCATCTGCAGAAGCGTGTGTTGACATTCTCGTTAAGTCATCGGTCGCTCAAACTGTCTCAGAAAACACACACAAATAAATAACCTCTTTAACCACTCCCCCAGACGACAACGCTTTAAAACCAAGCCCCTTTTGTCTTTCAATCACATCATCAAACACTCGCCTTCCTCTTTTGCGTCTCTTAACTTCATCTGCTTCCACTAAGCAAAGGACTTCACAGACCTTGTTAAATGAGCAACACTTAAATCCAAAGCCAAACAGAACCGCAAAATCGAGATGAAGGATGACGATTCTGTTCCGACAACAACAAAGAAGGATCACTCCGACACAAGTCTGTTAGGGAAAAGCCGTTACAAGTTCTGGGCTTTGGCCGCCATTCTGCTTTTGGCTTTCTGGACCATGTTCACCGGAACCGTCACGCTTCGTTGGTCCGCAGGCAACGTCAACCACCTCTCCGATGACGTCGACACTCCTATTCACGACGATCTCGACGTTCTCGTAAGTTTCACATTTCTTATATGTGTGTGGCAATGCATATTGATATTATTAATGTTAATGTTGATGTTGGAGGTATGTGGATCTTGGGGATTGAAATTTCAGGAAATGGAAGAGCGAGAGAATGTGGTGAAGCACATGTGGGATGTGTACACTAATAGCCATCGGATCAGACTACCTCGCTTCTGGCAGGAGGCTTTCGAGGCTGCGTACGAGGAGTTGACCAGTGATGTTACTGGAATCAGAGAGGCTGCCATTTCGGAGATTGCTAAGATGTCTGCGCGCTCCGTTGCTCTGGATCCGCCTTCTATCCAATCAACGGTGAGGATCGTTGTAGGGCTTTTCATACATTTTGATGCGTTTTTTTTACCGTAGAGTTTGTGAATAAAAGAACATTTCATGTCTGTCCTCATTATATCATGTCGGTGGATGGAGTGAACAGTGAAGTTTTACTTGCCCTTTACTTTTTGCACTGCACTGAAGAAGGAATGTCTCTGAAAACAATATCTAAATTCAATAATTTTTTATTAAATGATGGTAAGAGGGATTAAATTCAACGACAAATTACCTAATTTCATTTTCGTCAATTCGTTCACATATATTTATCACCTTCTTCAGCTTATTTTCGATTGCATACCTTTGTCAGTGGGATCGATGTGCAAGCACATTTAGGTACTTTTAACTGTGTATGCATATGGGATAACCTTGAACCTTTAAATTGAAAATCTCCCCCTCTGTTATCTTACCCTCTGAACTCTATATGATAGTAACTAAAAAATCCTTTGGTTCACCAGAATTCTTTTGATGTATGCATTACTGTTTCTTCCATTCAATTTCTCACAAATAGGAGCTCTTGATGAAGTTCTTCACTGGCGCTTAACCCCTCCCCCCATTTGTGATATTCAAGATCGCCATGCATCAAGATTAAAAACCATAAAAAGGAAAAACAAATATAGGATTATCTCGTCGAACATATTGAAAATATCTCCATGCAGCTATTTGGAGTTCTGAATTCTTGTGAATGAGTCTGAGGTCATTTTGTGTGATCAACAAGTTACTTCTGATCTTGTTTTGCCCATCTTTTTTGGCCGAGTAGATTATGTAATTTGAGGTGTTTCCCCTTATGGTGATCCAAAGATGATTAAAACCCATACCAAGTTTGAGTCTGTGACAAGGCACCTAATAGAAAATCTCTTGTGTCTTCCTTCAACCCTTGACTGTATTATCAGAGTGGTGAGTACGCAAATGTACTCCACTTATTGGGACTATTATAAAAATTTAATTTATCCACCATGACTAATCTAGGCATACAACTTTCTTGGGACTCTTGATACACTAAAGCCTTCCTTCCAACGTGAACCCATCTCATGTTTGATCTTTAATACTCTTTGTTCTTCTTAAGGTCAGGTAAGGATGTATGCTTTGCTGACGCATCCTATTGCCTTTTTGTACGGTTTCATAGCCACTTAAAGGATAGGGGTTTTGGTCCCCTAGTAATATCAACTTGTCAGTTATTGAACTACCAAATGCAAATTGCTGTGTTTCTCTTTTCCTTTTTCACAAAACTCTTTATTTGCAGTTGTCAATCTGGTGTGCTCCTTCTCCGGAACACATTAGTAAGTCTCTCATCTTTTAGTATAATTGGGTCTCACTCTGAACATCAACTATTAGCAAATGAACTGTATCTACGAATTTCTGATCGTCAATCTGCTATGCCTTCCCTTCTCTCCTGCTTGGGATTTTCTCTTCCATTGGGTGGGGTTGTGGAGTTTTTTGTTGAGAATGTATACCAAGTTAATATATCCTAGCCCTGCTTTTCAGAAATATTTCATGGCTATTTGCAGGTTTGATTTGGCCATTGAATAGTCACATATCAGACCATCAAGATTCTAGTGTTAGGCGTTGTATCCATTTCTATTTGGTAAATAAACATGGAGGATTGCATGCTTTTACCTTTCTTTGATGATTGAGTGAGAAACTTAAGACTTCTGCCGATTACAAGTGTCTGATAATAATTCTGGCTTGTTGCTTATGTCCCTTGTTAAATTAAATGATCCGCGGCATTTTGTGGCCTTACATCTTCCTTGTCTTTGCTGTCAGAATGTACGAGAACTAAGTAAGAGTATGAAGTTACGAGAGAAAGGTGGAGCTGCAACCTCTTTGGGAGGGAGCGGGCAATGACATGGAGAACATCGAGAGCACGAGGCTTCATATGTTCAAAGTTTTGTTCTTGCAATTGCTCATTTGCTGCTCCTTGAACCATGAGCAGTTCAGTTGGTGAAGTTTTCAGAACAGGGATAAGCTATGTATTTAATTAGGTTTTCATTTTCCCGGAGATTTTGATACCACAGTGTTGGTCTATTGCTGCATCTTTTAAACAACTTGCAGTAGATAATTCAGCGAGAAATTTTGGAGGGACTCTGTTTACGTAGATTCAAATGAAGAGAAATTCAATCATGTTTTCCTAACTTGATTACCTTTTTAACCTCATTTTATCATTAGTGTCCTAGGTTTTGTTTTTGGTAGTTCAGAAATATTTGATCTTTGTAAAATTCTTATTTCATTACACATACTGTTGCCTGTTATCGTTGCCAACCATGGCATATTCAACTGTGGAAAAGTGCTTTTATTAGATGTCATGACTTGTGATTATCTGTAACACCCTTAAACAATGAATCACTGTCGCGATAGTTTTGTGTAAATAACTAAACATATGGCTAATATTCGTATTTATATCAGATTTGAAGGCCCCTTGCTATGAGATATACACTGAAGTGTTAGTTTCATTAAATGGGCGCCAAAACCTTTCTCAATCCAAGCACCCCTCTCTGGCATAGTTAGTTTAATTTCACATTTCTCTTTACAGCAAATGAAGTGTCCGTACTGCTCGTCGGCGCAAGGGCGGTGCGCCACCACGAACACAGGCCGCTCGATCACCGAATGCACATCCTGCGGCAGAGTAGTCGAAGAGCGCCAATCTCATCCTCACCACCTCTTCCACATCAGAGCTCAAGACAACCCTCTCTGTCTCGTCACCTCCGATCTCCCCGCTGTCCACGACCACGCCGACGAAGAAGATCCCTTCAAGCCCACCGGGTTCATCACCGCCTTCTCCACCTGGTCTCTGGAGCCCGCCCCTCTCTCCCTCCGGTCCTCTCTCTCCTTCTCCGGCCACCTCGCCGAACTCGAACGAATTCTCGAGCTGGCTAATTCATCGTCGTCGAATTCGAATTCTTCGACGGTTGTAGTGGATAACCTGCGGGCTTATATGCAGATTATCGATGTGGCTTCAATTTTAGGGTTGGATTATGATATATCAGATCATGCGTTTCAGTTGTTTAGGGATTGTTGTTCTGCTACATGTTTGAGGAATCGTAGTGTTGAGGCGCTTGCAACTGCTGCTCTTGTTCAGGCTATTAGGGAGGCTCAAGAGCCTAGAACTCTCCAGGTAAACCAGTTTTCATTAGAAAACAAGACCGATGCCTCCTTGCTGCTGGATGCTGATGACAGAGGGGCCAATGTGCTCTATGGATGTTTCTGTTTACTTTGCATTCTTTATGTTAGTTAATAACTGTAGCCCTCAAGGATCTTGGGATCTTTTTCACTTCCCCCCATAAATGGTGGCAGTGTGGCACATTCTGCAAAATTTTGAAAGATAAAGAATGTTGATGAAATACTTTTGTGGATGAATCCCCTCTGATTGTTTTGTTCTTCATTCAAGCGTTTTCTCACCCCATCCTTAAAATTCTTTGTTTCTCTTCACCTTAAGGTTACATGCTTCCCATGTCCAAACGGTACTCTCTGTCTCTTATGCTCAATGGCCATGACAGCTTTTTTGTTCTCTTTATTTTGGTTTTTTCTGTTTTGAGCATCTCCAAAATGAACAACTGCCTTGATAAAACAGGAAATCTCCATTGCTGCCAATGTGCCTCAGAAGGAGATAGGGAAGTACATCAAGATCCTGGGAGAAGCTTTGCAACTAAGTCAGCCCATTAATAGCAATTCTATTTCAGTTCATATGCCAAGGTTCTGCACACTCCTCCAACTGAACAAAGCTGCTCAGGTACTTTCTCACGTGGGATTGCTTATAAAATTGGACAAGCTCAATCTGTAGGGATTTTAATTGTACATTGTGGCTTTCTTTCTATAAATCCTACAAATAAGCTACATGAAATGTGCATTGCACATGGGAAATAACCTCAATGTGTCGGGAATCTAATTTTACATTGTGGTTTTGTTTCTGTCAATCCTATAAATAAGCTACATGAGATGTGCATTCTAAACGGAAATTAAATCAGCTTAAAAGTTTGTCGTGCTAAATAGTGAACAGAAAATGAACCAAGTATTGCTGGGCTGTCTCCCTCTTGTACTCTTATGTCTTTAACTTGAACTTCTTTTCATATTGCACTTTATCAAGTATGACAATTTCTTTAACTCAACTTTCAGGAGCTTGCAACTCATATCGGAGAAGTTGTTATCAACAAATGCTTCTGCACTCGAAGGAACCCCATTAGCATTTCTGCAGCTGCTATCTATCTTGCTTGTCAATTAGAAGACAAAAGAAAGACACAGGCAGAGATTTGTAAGGTGACTGGTCTTACCGAGGTTACCTTGCGAAAAGTGTACAAAGAACTATTGGAGAATTGGGGTGATCTGCTCCCATCGAATTACACTCCTGCTGTCCCTCCAGATAAAGCATTTCCTACCACTGCAATTACATCAGGCCGTTCATCTACACAGAAAATCGATCCTGTTGAATTAGTATCATCTTCTGACAAAGATAAACAACCAGAAGCTAAATTGAATAAATCCAATGAGGTAATGGTCAGAAGCAAAGAGGATGTTGAAAATGATGGTGATTCTCGTGGGATCCCGACCACTTGGCAGACTTTTAGGCAGCCTTGGCTTCAGTTTGGAACTTCTGGAGTTGTGACAGGAGAGAAAAATCAAAGTGCAGCTCTAGCTGATGTCAACGAATTCCAGAACAGACGAGAATTGGAAGAGAAGATGGACAAGCAGAACATGGATCGAGCCCCTATGAGTAGTCTCCAAAACCAGCTCTCCAATGTTCCAAATTCAGGGACGAGTATGGTTGCCTGGCAGTTCAGACCTGCATCTTCATCAGGTCCTTCAATTGTACAGCCACCAACTAAGCTAGCACCAGGTCACGCTGAACTTAAAGGTCTTGGCAACCAAGATGGAGGTAAAGGTCTTAGTTAGAGTGGAGATGGTAGTTAAAAATATTAATCCATCTTGCTAAAACATTCAACGTCTACAGCTTGAGCTATGTAATCTGGCGTCTTTGTATATATGTACTTCAGTACTTGCAATCGTTACTGTAAACTTCAGTAATATCGTATGCGTATGATCCCATGGTTGAAAAGAAACGAATTATGATTTTTAGACAGTATACTATGGACAATTCTTGGGTACAATGTCGATAATGCTTTTTGTTTTCCTTATTTTTTATTTTGCATTTTAAACCGTCATTCATGGCTGGGGTGTTGCGAGTGCTGGTATGGGATGATATTGGGTTGGGTTGAACTCGGCCAAAAATTTTTGTAAGGGCTCGGATTCAGCCTGAGGCTTAAATGGGTTTGATGCTCATGGTCTAAGCTAGAACTTAATTGAGTTCATATGAAGTTTGATTATTTTCTAATTTAAATTTTAAAAAAATGTAATCATTTTTGCTTAATTTATTCAGGCTTTGCACTGAGTGAGGGCAAGTAGCCTGAATTTAAGCTCGGTTTGAAAGTTAAAAAAACATAAGTTTTGATTTCGACCTAAAATTCGATCAATTCGAACTGTGTCCATTAACTTTAACTCGAATTAGGACAAATTATTATTCGTAATTATGATTGAATTTGATCAAACTTTATAATAAGAGAAAGGTCCAAGTCATGTTGAGTTAGGCATTTATCTCCAATTATATTGTTTTAATCAAATCCAGCCTTTAATTCTTTTTAACTTAGCGTCTACATTTTGATTCACTAGAAAAGTCAATTCCTTAGTCTCATTTAGTTTAATGCAACTTTTGTTTGTTTGCTACTTTTGAAAGAACAAAAGAATAAAAATGGTTGATGAGAATTTTTGAAAGGGTCTAAATCCCTACCCAACTTAATCCAACTGGCAGGCGGGTGCTTACAATAATAGTAATGTTTTAGTAGGAATTTTGTTGAAATGCGAGATTTAGGAAAGCCCAAAAGTACACAACTTTATATTAGTAGAAAGACTGTCTTTTATAGACTTAAAGAAAAAAAAGATTTATGAAAACGGTTGAAAGAAAATAACAGTTAAATACATAAACAAATTAATGCATAAATAAAAAATAAAAGTAAGTAAATAAATAAATAGGCAAGAAAGAAAACAAATAAGTGAATAAAACAAACAGCAAATTGAAAGGGAAAGAAAAATACAAAATAAATAAATAAAATAAGTAAGAAGCAAGTGTTATAAACAAAAGTATAAAGGGTAATTAAAAGACACAAGAATTGAAGAAAAATGTTCAAAAGGTTTATAAAAAGATAATGATCTCTTTAAATAGGGTCATTTATCCGTATCTTTGTTTGCCAAAAATATTTTATTGAGTATCAAGTCCCTAGTAAGCTTTAGTAGAACCATACCGTTTCTAATTACCTCCCTTCAATTTTTCTTAAGTCTTCCCCTTCTTTTCTTACAGTCCTTAAGTATAATTTTCTTATATCTTCTCATCGGGTGCTAAGATGTCTCCTCTTAATATGTCTAAACTATTTAAATCTTGCCTTCCTTAATTTAACATTATCAAATTGAGAATGTTGTCGTCTTTACTTTCTTTACTACATTGATTTTCTTTTTTATGATGGTTGATAAGTTTTTATATTACAAGTATGTTTTTAATTTATAGGTTTAAAATCTCTTAACTTAAAGTTTTTGGATTGTATTAACATTTCTTTATGTATGACTATCTGTTTCTATAAGAATTTTTTTTTCTTTATGTATGACTATTTATTTCTATAAGAGAATAGATTGTTTTAAATGAAGATATTATATTATTCTTAAATTAATTAGATTTTTTTCTTTACATAAGTTAAATGCATTCGTTAGTTAATTCTTTTAGGAATATCAAATTGCAATCTCTCGTATGAATATAATAAATATTTCATAACTATGCAGATCTCGTGAACACAATTTTAAAATAACATATTATGTAAAATCACTCTTATTTTAGCTCTTTATATAAAATTCATATAATGAAATGCATCTTCTTAAATAATGTTCTCAAACTCTTGTGCTCATATCTTTGTATTAACCTTATAGTTTTTTTTGGTAATTCAGTAAAATTATATAAAAATTAAGAAGAGGTTATGTACAAAACAAGAGATTTGCTAAATAGAAATCCCTTACCTACTAAAGGAACAAGTCAGGACAAATTCATAAGGAACCTAGCTCAAACCTTGTAACAACACTACCAACTACTCTCCTCCACAAACTTCCTACCAAGAAG
>JAOQMP010000210.1:7814726-7839127 GCA_027563575.1 Erythroxylum pedicellare
TAAAATTTTATTTTAAATTATAATTGTTAAAAGTAAATTACTATTTTTATCCTTGAAAAATACTAAATTTATTTATTCTCACTAATAAATTATATTTGTCAAAATTTACGTTCTTTATTTATCTTCTTATACTTTAATTGAAAATTTTTAAATTATTATTGTTAAAAAGTAATTATTATTTTATCATGAATTTGTTTAGTAAATTGAATTATCAATTAGTATATATAAGTAATTTTGTTTAAGATAATTTAAGAATTGTTAAAAATGATATTTAAATTATAAAGAAGTTTGTTTAAAGTATAATAAAAAAGAAGTTAGAATTCTTTCTATTGACTTTCTTTAAACATACTTAAACTTTTTATGAGTCTTTAAATAAATAATAATATGGAATTAATAATAATAATAATAATAATAATAATAATAATAAAATTTATGTTATATTCAATCGTAGTTTAAAGTATTATATTTATTATTAGATTATTATATATTAATAGGCATTATTAGTACATATTTATTTCAATAAAATATTTTATTTTGTACTATTTTTATTTATTCTTGTAATTTTTAATTCATATTTATTATACCAGTTTCATAGCAGTTTAATACCAATTGAACATTTAAACCTTAAACCTTTTCTTTGACTAGTTTGATGTCCAGACTGATTTTTAAAACATTACTATATATGGACACTACCAATTGAGTTAGCTTAAATAAAATAGATCATAAGTAGCATCAAAATATAGTATTTCTCACATAAAATACTTTGGTAATCTCAAATTTAAGGATCAATTATACAACCATCATAAAAAAAGCTACACGCTCCATATTTTAATATATGAAACCACTTGCTTTCTTTATAAGAAAGAAACATAATGTATGCTAATTTTAATGTTTCATTAATATCACTTTTTAATGAAATTACAACTAAAAACAATTTAGGAATAATACATAAAGATGATGACATAAATACAGATTGAATATTATAATTATGATCTCATCATAATTTCAATTATACAATAATTATTCTAAAGATTTTACCTTTGACATTAAAATATCAAAAAAATCAAAATACATAAAGATAAAGATTGATTTTATTTAATTATTTCACAAAATCTACAACCAAACCATTAGTTATAAGGTATAAACTAACACATGAAACTCCTAGGCAATAAATGAGATGGTGAATATGATCATTACTTGTCACTTACTTTCAGCTTTAGTCAAATCCAGATTGTTCATATGACTCTTGAGCCATCCTTGCACAAGCATTCTTAGATCAGTTAGTTCAAAGCTAAATTATTCATAAAATGATAGGTGTTCAACTTCTGAAAAGCAGAAAGTTACCCTTTTTGTGTAACCTTGATGTGCATAAGTTTTATATGAAGATGTTAGGATCATATAGTTATACATAGATGTTTTTACTTATACGTTTTTTAAATTAAATGAAATTATATTAATGACTATTCCAAGGGCTTCAAAGGGAGATATTATAGAATCTAACAAACAAGAATACTTAAAACTTTAAGTAAAGCCAAGCTTAAAGCCAAACTAGTGAAAGGAAAAACCAACTTTATACCTAGACATGGAGGGTAATTCAAGCTTCTTATTCAGAAGCACTACAGTTTCTGAAAGAAGGAGAGTTTCTAGAGTGTTTTTATTTAGACTGCGTAAGGACACTGTTGGTCCAATAATAAATTTATAAACTAAAGATATAACAAAAAAGATTTCATCTTAACAGAAAAGATTATGTCTAACTAAAGACTTTAGAAATTATAACGACTTAACAAATCGTAAGATTAAATCTAACACTTCCCCCTTAATCTCAGCTAGTGAAATCAAGTTGAGATTGTGTCGAAATTTGTGAAACAACTCTCGATTAAGAGCTTTAGTAAAAATGTCTGCAACTTGATCTGACAATGAAATAAACTGAACATCTAGATACTTTGTTGCCACTCGTTCTCTAACGAAATGAAAGTCTAACTCAATATGCTTTGCTCTCGCATGAAACACCGGGTTTGTCGACAAGTAGGTAGCTCCAAGATTATCGCACCATAAGGAGGGTGCTCTTAACTAGTAGACTCCTAGCTCTTTCAACAATGATTGGAGCCAAATTAATTTTACCGTAGCATTTGCTATTGCCTCGTATTTTGCTTCTGTGCTTGAGCGAAAGATTGTTGACTATTTTCGAGAGCTCCAAGACACAAAATTTGGCCCAAAGAAAATAGCAAAACCATTGGTAAACCTTCGATCATTAGGAAACCCTACCCAGTCAGCATCAGAAAAGGCACTGAGAAGCTTGGATTTTGACTGCTAAATAAAGATCCCCATCGATGGAGTTGCCTTAATGTAGTGAAGTATTCTTTATATTACTACACAGTGAGTATCAGCTGAAGCTTGTAAATATTGACATACTTTATTTACATAGTAAGCAACATCTGGATGAGTGAGAGTAAGATATTGCATCGCTCCAACTGTACTTCTATACAGAAATACCTTATCTTCTGACAGTGATGTTCCTTGAGTCTTGGATAGCTAACTTGAACTGGCCATAGGAGTTGATATTGGTTTGCAATTAGTCATCTTTGTTCGTGGTAGCAGGTTTGCAATATATTTTTATTGAGTAAGAAGCAAACCATTCTTAACGTGAGATGCCTCAATATTGAGAAAATAACTCAAATTTCCTAGATCTTTTAAAGCAAACTCTCTAGTCAACTGCTGAACCAACTTATTGGTAGCACTTGAACTTGAACTGGCTATAATTACGTCGTCCACATATATAAGCATGTAGATGAGTAATTCTGATGATTTGAAGATGAACAACGAGGTGTTAGCCTTTGAGGGTACAAAGCTAAGCTCATGAAGCTTGGAACTTAGCTGTGAAACCACGCTCTTGGAGCTTGTTTCAACCCATAAAGTGCTTTGTCAAACTTGCATACAAATCTAGGAAATTTTGGGTCTTCATGTCCTTGCTGCTGATACATGTAAACTTCTTCCTGTAGAACACCATAAAGAAATGCTTTGTGCACATCTACCTATCTAAGATTCCAAGTATGAGCAATAACAATTGAAAGGATGAGTCTGATAGTAGTAGGCTTGACAACTGGACTGAATGTATCTTTGTAGTCAATGACATGATGTTGTTTAAACCCTTTTGCCACAAGATGAACTTTGTATCGATCAATGGAGCCATCAGATTTTTGTTTCACTTTGTAGACCCATTTGGCGTCAATAACATTCTGTCCCTGTCGAAGAGGAACCAAATGCCATGTCTTGTTCCGTATGAAAGCTTGAAATTTAGGGTTCATTGTTTGACGCTAGTGAGGATGTGTCACGGTTTCAACGTTTGTAATTGGTGTGACAGTGGAGATAGCAGCAAACCCTTTTCAATTGAGTGGATAATGAATAGTTCCATCTGTAAATTGTTTTGGTTTTGATACTTTATTCTGTAATCGAGTCCTCATCTGATGTCTTTCATTTTAAGCCATGTTTATTGGTTCAGAAGTAACGAGTGGACTTCCTTCAGAGCTTCCTTCAGAACTAGACTGTACACCATCACCTGAAAAGCTTGAACTAGAATTAGTTGTATTAGTTGATAAGGGAGTGGGAGTGCAACTCTCCACTTGGTCATTAACTAGAACTAATTCAGAGGATGTAGAGGTTTGAGGACTGAGTTGAGAAGGAAGGGTGACAAGGTTTGGAATAGTGGAATTGGTGTGCTGAAAGTTGTTTTCAGTTTTGGCAAAAGGAAAAACTGTATCATCAAAAATGACATCCGGGGTAATATATACTCGACTGGAAGATCTATATAGACAGTTATATCCCTTGTGTACATCACTATATCCAAGGAAGACACATTGTTGAGTTCAAAATCAAATTTTCTTTTGTTATATGGCCTAATATTAGGCCAACAAGCACAACCAAAAATTTTAAGATATTGTAATTAGGTGAAGTATGAAACAGACGAGAAAGAGGAGATTCATTATTGATAACTTTTCTAGGCAATCTATTTATAAGATACCAGGAGGTGAGGATAGTGTCATCCTAAAAAACGAATAGCCATAGATGCTTGTGGAAGTAGAGTGAGACTTGTTTCAACTAAGTGTCGATGTTTCCTTTCAATAATACCATTTTGTTGGTGTGTATGAGGGAAAGATATACGATCAGAAATTCCTACATTTTTGAAATATTTATGCAATCGTTGGTACTCCCCTCCCTAATCATATTGGATAGAACGAATTTTGAAATTTAACAGATTCTCAATATGTTTCTAAAAATACAAGAAGGTCTATTCAACAACAGACTTACACTTTAAAAGATACCATGTAAAACGACTAAAATCATTGAGAAAGCTTACATAATATTTAAAACGTCTGATTGAGGGAATAGCAGGCCCCCAAACATCAGTATGAATGAGTTCAAGAGGTTAAGAAGCTACGCAGGTAGATAAACTAAACGACAGTTGGTGTATTTTGCCTTACTAACAGGCATCACACATATAGGACTGCTTATTGGAAGAGTAAGAAAGATTATTTGAATGAAGGATGCTTAAGACGATTGTTGGAGAAGGATGTTCGAGACACTTGTGTCATTATTCTAGACTGGTTCTGGTAGAAGTGAGAAGATGACGGGTAGGCTGCTTTATCAGAGAATTGACACCTTTGCATGTTCCGAGAGGATAGAGTCCTCTCTTACATTTGCCTTGAAGAAGAATTTTCTTTGTTAGATTGTCCTTTATATAAAAAGAGTTAGGATAGAACTCAAAATAAGCATTATTATCAAAGGTAAATTTGTGGAAAGACAACAGATTTTGTAACTTTGGGAACATGCAAAACATTGGTAAGATAAAGAGGATGAGATGAACCAGAAATAGCTAAATGAATAAGATGAGATATTTGCAAACCTGTCTGCTGGCAACTTGAACTTGGTCTAATCTAGTGTATCGTTACTTTATGGTTAGCCTGTCCAAGTAATTGGTGAGGTGATCGGTAGCGCCTGAGTTTGCATACCAATTGGTGTCAATTGAATGTGAAGTGGTTGCAGCAGCTATAGTATGTTGGTCTTGAGCTTGGAACGAATGATCGAAACGATGATAGCAATGAAGAGCATTATGTCCTTGTTTTCCACACACTTGACATGTGGCCTTGAAATTGTTTCTAAAGGAATTATTGTTGTTATTGTTGGATCTTCCTAGATAGCTGCTACGTCCACGGCCTCTTCCTTGCCTATTTGATCCTATGTGCCCTCTGTGGAAACTTCCCTGTGATACTTAATTTGCTGATGAAGACATCTGAAAAACAAAGTTGTGATGCTCAAGTCGCAGCTCATAACTTACGAGGTAAGCATATAAGTCACTAAGAGTTATTGTATCTAGAAGTGTCGTCACTAAAGTGACAAGGGGATCATATTCTGAACCGATCCCAGCAAGCATGTAGGAGACAATGTCATCTTCCTTGAGAGGATGTCCAATGGCAGTCATGGTGTTGCTTAAACTCTTCACTTTATGGAAGTAGTCAGTTGCTGTCATTTCCTTCTTTTGTAGGTTGGAAAGTTGAAGTCGTACCTGTATAATTCTTGCCTTTGAATGAGAGGTAAACATCTGATCAAGAGAATTCCATACCACAGCTGATGTGGTGAGAAACAAAACGTGCCCAAGGATCTCCTTAGTAAGTGATGACAGTAATGCACTTAAAATTAGTTGATCCTGATGATACCAAATGGTATAAGAAAGATTTGGAACTCTACGTATTTCACCATTTGATGTTTCAACAACCATTATGGGAGGAGTCTTGATAGAACCATCAACATACCCCAGAAGGTGTTGGCTTCGAAAATAAGGGATGATTTGGGCTTTCCATAGCAAATAATTGTCTCTGGTGAGTTTAACATTAATGAAGTGGCTAAATTGTGGTGTAGGAAGAAGACCAGTAGAGGAGGAGATGGAAGAGGTGACAGTAGAGGTGGAAGATGAGTTGGTGGAAGATATTATTTTTGATTGCCAATGGCTCTGATACCATGAAAGAAGAAGAGTTTCTGGAGAGTGTTTTTATTTAGACTGCGTAAGGATGCAGTTGGTTCAACAATAAATTTATTCACTAAAGATACAACAAAAAAGATTTCATCTTAATATAAAAGATTATATCTAACAGAAGATGTTAGAAAGTACGACTCAACAAACGATAAGATTAAATCTAAGAGCTTCCTTGCACCAATTACTAGCTATTCCTTACAGTGTGCTAGCCTCTACATATAAGCCTTGGAGACTATTAGCATCTCTCTAATCTAACAGAAGATTTTGTTTATGAAAACATATTTCCCTGTCTTCTGTGAAATTTGTTGTTCCTTTATCTTCACAAAGCATAAATATAACAGGTAAAGAATCTTATGGGGGAAATGGACTCTTTCCCCAATCAAGCAGCTCATATTAATAGCCCATCCATTAACTTCATGTCATTCCTTCACCTAGTACATTACATGAAGTAGCTGTAGAATTCTAGACCAGAGATCTTGAGAGAAAGAACATAACAACTAAGGCGTGGACTCATGCATTAAATGGCATAACAAACAAAGCTTATATGAAAAACCATTCAATCTATCCTTGATTTGAAGTATAAGTTTATTGCTAACCATGAGATAAAGGATGCTTTAAGGACTAAAGAACTCTTCCAAACCAAATCCACCCCAACAACCCTATAAATTTCTAAGCACGATTTATTAGTGAAGATGTTAGAATTATGTCACATCCAAATTGTTATATAAGAGCTGTCAAGGTTTGGATTATAGCTTGATAAATTCACCACAATGGTAGATAAGCCCCTTGAATTGCAAGATACTAGCATGCTTCCTCTCCTCAGCGTGATTATACCACACATCTCTTCCCATACCCATAATTGCTAATCATAGTTATAAGAAGAGTTTCCTATCTTATCTATAAATTTCCTTATAAAACTAATTTATGTTGAATTAAGTTGTTTTATGAAACCTACTATATTGAAGCTTGTGGAGGATCTTGCAATGGCAATTAAGGTAAAGAGGAAAGGAAGGCTGAAGACCAAGGTGAAGGTTCTAAGACATCTAAAGAAACTTGAGCTGACGATTTTGGGAATAATTCAAAAGAACATGCATCCAAGAAGTGAAATTTTGAAGATTGAAGATCAAGGCAGAAAGCTTGAAGAGAAAAAAAAGAAGAAACCTATAGAGGAGAAAAATGGAACAATTTGTTGATGTCTGAGAAAAACCTAAAGGGGAATTATTTCTGGAACTAAAATGAAGAATGTATTGAAGCTGTCAAAACACAAAATTAAAGCTGATACTGAATTCAGAGGATGTTTATTAAAGCTTGTCCAATCTGTACCACAGGCATATACTTGTGGTCTTGCATATCAGAATTTCATTTTCATGTAGCTTTAAAATTAGTAGCATTTAATGTATGTTAGTTGCTGTTGTGCGTGTTCTTTGTTTTTAGCTGATCAAAAGGGAACATGAGACGTGTTAAGCTCCTGTCTCTCATATCACAAGCATGCTTTTCATTTCCTAGCCATTGATTTTTAGATGTTTTAAAAAAACATGTAAGAGCTAAATATAAAGCTCACCATCTTCTTTTTCAGATATATCAGAAAAACTTCATCTTTGTCAAAAAACTTGCCTTTTCTTTTATTTCTCGAAGGTTCATCAATGTTTAAGTGTTAAGTGTATTGCAAAAACTTACAATATACAGACATTGGTTTTGAATTTTATTATGAGTGCAACCAAACCTGACAATCAAACGAGACCAAACCTTCAATATTTTTTTTTCACTTGAGAGGAAGTAGCTTTTACACATTTAGAGAAGACTATTTGAAAACACAAAACAATTAGAATGTTGGAATTTCAGAGTGGGGTTGCAGGACTCATCATTATGGACGACTGGTGCAAAGCTTCAACTATCAAACTTGAGAACTTGTTATTTAGCAGAAGGAGGCGTTTCATCATCTTCCTAGAGTGATATCAGAGCAGTAATGTTCACTCAACCTAGAATAGATTAAAACATGATAGATACAAGTATTCCTGTAATGAATTTGTAGTGCATTTAGGCAAATATACCAATTCTGATTGGTGAGAACTATAAGGCGTGGGTTCTTAAAGTTGAAGATTGTCTTCAGATCTGTGAATGCTGGGATGTAGTGAATGAAAGAATATCTGAATATAAGGGAATAGCAGACTTAACAGAACAGCAAGTGACAAGGTTAAGTCAGGATAGAGACAAATATTTTAAGGCCCTCATTTTTCTGAGATCTATGGTGAGTGAGGCCATATTGTTGAGACATGTTGGGTGTAAGAGTTCACAAGAGTTATGGGATATATTGAAGTTGGAACATGTAGGATCTATTCAGTTGTTGAGGTTGAAGAAACAAGCAGTAATGAGAAGTTTTGAGAATTTTTCAATGAGGGATGAAGATAATGTAGCTACTGCAAAAACAAGATTCCTAGGCTTGGTACAACAACTGAAAGAGTTTGGTGAAAACATGAGTCCAGATAGGTTAGTTGATAAATTTTTAAGCAGATTACCTTTGAGATTTGAAGTTAGTATAGCTCCTGTAGAATGACAATTTAGCAATGATCCTGATTCTGTCACATTGGAGCAACTCTTTAATGTGCTGGAAATGCATGAGGAGAGGCATGAGGTTAGAAGAGAAGGTGAGGAAGGCAAAACGATTTAAAGTTCCAGAAAATCCACCTTTCCAAACTCAAACCAAAAACCTGAGCCAAAGTCATCCTGAACCAAGTATGATAGGATCACAGACTCACCAACTTTCACAAAACCTCCCACAAAACAACTAAAATCAGTTCTAAATAATAACATATCCACAGAACCACACCTATAAAAACCAAATGCAATACCAACAACCCTAAATGTATCCTCAAACACAATACCCTCCACAAATGCCTTACCTAAATTTCCAAAACACAAACCAATGCCCTGGAAACAATGCCAATCGAATGCAAAGTGGATCAAGAACAACAAGATTAGGTATGTTTCCAAATTGCAAATTTTGTGAGAAAACCAATCATGCAGTTGAGGAGTGCTTCTGGAATGAAATGTGGACTGCATTCATTGTAGGAAGAGGGAACATTCAAGGAGAGTATACTATAAGAGGTGGATGACAAAATAACAAAATCCATAAAGTCCCATTTTTGGGAAACCCCCACCAATACATCCTTTCCAAAGACAAATCATTACCTCTAACCAATTGCCAATTTAGCCATAACCTTATCAAAAATACTCCTGAATCACAAGTGTATCAAGCTCATTATGTTACAAACTTTGGAAATACACAAATACCTCAGCATTATTCACCATAGCCTCTAATGCCTCAACCTCAACCTTGTGTAACCCACCTCAAATAACACAACCAAGCTAGGAAAACACAAGCACCAAACCAACTGCTTCAAACCACTTGTTCTGTCAATCATGTTTCAACTCAACCAACATCTAAAAATTACCCAAATTCCCAGCTTAATCTATAACACAACTCCAACACTCAACTAGGACCCTCACAAACAACTAAGCCATCAGAAAAGCCAATTACTGAGGAGAGTGTATTTATGGTGGAGGCATGTCACCAATCCAAGAAACATGTTTCAACTGTTGAGATTTGTGCAGTTGAGGCAAATGATGAAAAAGGAGGAGAGTGGTTAGTAGATAGTGGTTGTTCTAACCACATGACAAAGAGAAAGGAAGCTTTTGTTGAAAAAAACACTGATATGAATACAGTGGTGAAGATAGGGAATGGAGAAACAATCCCTGTCACTTGGAAGGGAAATGTAGAGTTAAATACAAAGGCTGGAAGTACCATACTTGAAGAGGTGTATTACATTCCTGAGCTAGATCAAAATCTGATTAATGTTATTCAACTTCTGGAGAAGAGCTACAAAGTATATTTCGAAGATGGAATATGCAGAATCTTCAATGCACAAGGAGAGCTAGTTTATAAGGTTCCAATGGTAAACAGAGTTTTGAAAATATGAATGACAGAAGTTAATGGATCCTTTGTTGCAATTCCAATGACTGACTTAACTCAATTGTGGCATAAAAGGTATGGTCATGCAAATCTTGATTACATCATTGAAATGCAGAGAAAAGAATTAGTTGTTGGACTACCTTAGTTGAGCAGCAAGATGAAGAATGTGTGTGAACCATGTGCAAAGGGAAGAGTAATTTATTACCCTTTCTAACTAGTGATTGGAGAGCCACAAAAATTGCAATTGGTGCACACTGATGTTTGTGAACTTATGGACACACCATCAGCTGGAGGAAGTAGATATTATGTGGAGTTTATTGATGGTGTGTCAAGGTATTCATGGATTTATTTTATGAAGAGCAAAGATCAAGTGTTTGGGTTCTTTAAAGTGTGGAGATCAGAAGCTGAAAGTCAATGTGGAAGGAAAGTGAGATGCTTGAGAAGCAATAGAGGAGGAGAGTATATTTCGAATGAGATGAAGAACTACTTTGAAAGGGAAGGCATTTTCCATCAATTTTCAGTAGCATACTCACCACAGTAAAATGGAGTTTTAGAAAGAAAAAAAAGAACAATTGTGGAAATGGCAAAGGCAATGATGTTTGGAATGAAAGTGCCTAGGAGTTTTTGACCAGAAGTGTGCTTTACTGCTATCTACTTACAAAACAGAATGAAAACTCGAGCTTTGAAGGAGAAAACACCATTTGAAGTTTGGTTTGGAGTTAAACCGAAGGTAAATCATCTAAGAGTGTTTGGATGTGTAGCTTATACGCACATTTCTGAAGCAAAGAGGACAAAATTGGATGAGAAAGCAATGAAGGGCATGATGATGGGGTATAGTGCAGAATCTAAGGGATACAGAATCTATAGCCTTAAAACTAAGAAGATGTTGGTATCTAGAGATGTGAAGTTTGATGAAAATGAAAGTGGGAAGTAGGACGAACCTACTGTTAGAAAATCAAGAAGTGTTGGAATTGACTTACCAGTAGGTGAATCTAGTGGTGAAGGAAGTTTGAGAGAGACCACAAATCAGGATATGGCTACTGTAGACAATTCAAACAATTAAGTGGATAGAAGATTTCCAATGGAAACACCTCAATTGGAACCACAAAATACAAACAGTGATGGAAGTGATGGATCACAGAAGGAGTTTTCACCAAACCCTAGAGATGATTTAGTTCCAGGAAGTGATGAATTGAGCTCAGAATCTCAGGAGGAGACTTCCAACTCAGACAGTACACATAAGGAGAGCGATCTGGCCTCCATTTACAATGAAACTAACCATTTGTTTGATTTCAGGTACAATGAAGCTGATAAAGAAGAGACAGATAGATCTCTAACAGTTATAGAATGTGCCTTACCAGTTGAGTTTGAACCAATGACATACAAATAAGCTGTCAAGCAAGGAGTGTGACAAAGTTAAGTGGATGAAGAGATAAAAGCCATTGAAGAAAATGGAACTTGGTTGCTGGTTGATTTGCCAAGTCTAGAAACTAAGGTGGTCGACTCCATGTGGATTTACAAGAAAAAATTGAACCCTGATGGGTCAATCAATAAATATAAAGCTAGACTTATGGTGAGAGGATACAAACAAGAGTATGAAGTAGACTACATCGAGACATATGCACCAGTAGCTAGGTTGAACACAGTGAGATTGTTGTTGGCTCTAGCTGCAAATAATAAATGGAGGGTGCACCAAATGGATGTAAAGAGTGCATTCCTAAATGGAATGCTAGATGAAAAAGTTTACTTAAAGCAACCCGAAGGTTATGTTGTAAATGGACAAGAGCAAAAAGTGTACAAACTTGTGAAGGCTTTATATGGACTGAAGCAGGCTCCAAGAGCCTGGTATTCAAGGATCAACAACTATTTAATGTAGAATGGGTTCTCAAGAAGCAAGAGTAAAGCTACTTTATATGTAAAAATCAGAGATGGGGAAAGCTGATTTGCTCCTTGTATGTTGATGATCTGCTGATAATTGGAACTCAAAACAAATTGATAGAAGAATTCAAGGAGTTAATGAAATCAGAATTTCAGATGACATATTTGGGAGAGATGAGTTTTTTCTTAGGTCTGGAGATAGATCAAAAGAGAGATAGAATTTTCATACACTAGAAAAAATATGCAGAGGAATTAATTGACATGTTTGGATTACAAGGAAGCAGTGGAATGGGAACCCCTATGGAGCATCAACTAAAGCTGGAACCTATGAAACTAGGTGAGGAATTTGATGCAACTTATTATAGGAGCATGTTTGGAACATTAATGTATTTAAGTGCATCAAGGCCTGATATTGCATGTGTTGTGAATATTATGGCTAGCTTTAATCAAAATCCTTCAAGGCAACATGATATTGACGTTAGAAGGATAATTAGATATGTTAAAACATACAATTGATTGTGGAATTTGGTTTGGAAGAGGAGAAAAGGTGGAGTTATATGTGTTTAGTGATGCCAGCTATGTTGGAAGCAATGAAAGTAAGAGAAAAAGTGGTTATTGCTATAGCCAAGGATTTGGAATTTTTGTTTGGAGTTCAAAGAAGCAGAGGAGTGTTGCACAATTAACAGCTGAGGCTGAATATATGGCAGTAAACATGGCTACCAAACAAGCTCAATGGCTGAATGTAAGCAATAAGTTTGAATTTTTGTTGTGATCCTCATTGTATTCCATACCATACATATATACAAAAATTATAGATGTGAAGAATTAATGCAGATTGTTATATAATCTTGCTGTAATAAGTGAGGAGCAAATTATGCCATTTATAGATTTGGTTTGACTAGCTAGAGCTAAATATGGAAACCATATATTTGAATTATCTTAACAGCCCCCCGCAAGTGAAGGATTCCTGACAAAGGAGCCTGATCTTGTCACGTAAAAACTCAAAGCGGTCTCGACGCAAAGGCTTCATCATGATATCAGCAATTTGATCTTGAGAGCGCAAAAACTGAACCTGTAAGTGCTTTTGGACCACTAGATCTCGAACAAAATGAACATTCAGTTTAATATGCTTTGTCCGAGCATGAAATATGAGATTTGCAGCGAGGTATGTAGCACCAAGATTATCACACCATAAGATGGGAAGAGAAGAGACCAAAACACCTAACTCCTGTAACAAAGACCAAATCCACAATAGTTCGGCAGTGGCATTGATGATACTTTTGTATTCAGATTCGGTGGAAGACCGAGCAATCGTGGGTTGCTTTTTAGCAGACCAAGAAACCAAATTAGCTCCTAAATACACGGTGTATCCACTTGTGAACCTTCTATCAGCTGGACACCCAGCCCAATCGGCATCGGAGAACACTTGGAGTACATTGTGTTTGGATGGACAGATTTGTAACCCAAAATGAAGAGTGTCCTTGATATACCGAAGGAGCCGCTTGACCTCTTTCTAGTGGGAGTTGGTTGGGGATTGAAGAAATTGGCACAATTTATTAACCGAGAAGGCAATGTCAGGCCAAGTGATAGTAGCATATTATAATGCCCCTACTACACTTCTGTAGGTTGTGGGGTCTGGAAGGACCGAACCAACACTCTTAGAAAGAGAAGAAGATAACATGGGAGTGGGTTGAGGGCTGCAATCAACCATTTTCTGCTTCTGTAGCAACTCAGTAAGATACTTCTTTTGTGTGAGAAATAAGCCAGAAGCACCATGATGAACTTCAATGTCAAGAAAATAAGAAAGACTACCGAGATCCCTGACTGCAAATTCTACACTAAGTTGATGAATTAAGCCATTCACAATGGCAGAGTGGGAGCCATTAATGATATTATCGTCAACATAGATAAGAAGAAATACTTTCATCTACTACTTGCTGTAAACGAACCAGAAGGGATCAGCTTTGGAGACAACAAAGCCAGATTGGAGGAGGAAGGCAGATAACCGATGGAACCATGCCTGTGGGGCTTGTTTCAAGTCATAAAGAGATTTGTGAAGGCAACACATGAAGTTGGGATGCTACAAATGTTCGAACCCTTTGGGTTGAGTCATATATATCTCTTCATCAAAAGTGCCATGGAGAAAAGCATCGAGACATCCACTACCTCAAAGACCAGCCATAAGTCACGGCTAAGGAGAGAACAATCTGAATGGTAGAGGATTTGATCACTGGGATGAAAGTGTCAAGATAATGAACTCCAAATTGTTGAGTGAAACCTTGTGCGACTAATCGAGCCTTAAGTCGCTCAACAGTCCCATCTGGATTTGTTTTGACATGAAAAATCCATTTACTTCTAACCACATTAGCATGAGGGGGTCGAGGAACCAAAGATTAAGTCTTATTGCGAACAAGAGCATCAAACTTGAGCTGTATTGCAGCACGCCAGCTTGGGTGCTTGAGCCTGGCAAAAAGAGGTAGGCTCCTAGATAGGATGGGGTTGTGCTTCAGCTACCATGGTGTGGCGAGCCTTGTTCATTGTGGATGGTTGTAAGTTCATAGTATGAGTCCTTGAATGGTCAGGGGGAAGAGGCTATGGAGGAACATTGAGTCGGGTTAAGTTTACGTATAACTGAATGCCAGCAGTATCAGAAACCGTGGAGATAAAGGAGGGATGTGATGGTGGTTCTACACTAGCTGGAGAGGAAGGACGGTCGACAAGCAAGGTAGGTGGAGGCAAAACATCTGAAATAACAGAATCAATGGAAAATGAAATAGGAAGATCAGGGTTTTGACAAGGATGTACTTGAAAAGATGGAGCCGTGGCACAATGCTACAAGGCAGAGCAGGAGGCAGAATCTAAAGGAGTAACGACTACTGTTAACTAAGGGGCAGTGGTAAGAGAATTATCTATATCACAATTGTGTAAAGTGGCAAAGCGAAATGTGGATTCATTGTATTGGACATGACGAACAAGGTAAATTCGGCTAGAGCTGACGTCAAGACACTTATATCCTAACTAGTGATCACTATAACCCATGAAAACACATTGACAACTTCGAAAACTAAATTTGTGTTGATTATACGGGCGGAGGAGGGGATATACAGCACACCCAAAGACACGTAAAACATTATAATATGGGGTCTTATGATAGAGCATTTGAAATAGAGAGATATTATTAAGGACACGAGAGGGCATACGATTAATAAAAAACACATCTGTTTCCATAGCAAAATGCCAATATTTGAAAGGATACGAAGCATGTTTTAACAAGGTTAAACAAGTATCAACGACATGGTGAATTTTACGTTTAGACAAACCATTTTATTCGTGTGTATGAGGACATGAAATACAATGAAAGATACTTGATTTTTGGAAGTGAGATGCGAGGGCTTTGAATTCACCTCCACCATCACTCTGAAATTCACGAACTTGGGTGCCAATTTGATGCTCAACGAGAGTCTGAAGCTGAGGAAAGATATTTTTAACGTCGCTCTTATGACGTAGAACATATATCCAAGTGTATTTCGAGTAATCATCAATAAATAATAGAAAATAAGAGTGGCCATTAGAAGATAGCAATTGTGCAGGTCCCCATAAATCTGAATGGACTAATTGAAGTGGAGTGATTAGTACTAGGTAGAGAAATACGTGTAGCTTTGCCATACAAGCAAGAATTGCATTTATTTTATGAAGCAGTCGTACAAGATAATGAAGAGGAAGCAATTATTTGACGACAAGTAGAAGTACTGGAATGTCCTAAGCGAGCATGCCATTGATCAAAAGATAATTTATTTGCCATGAATGCCATTGGAGTCGGTTGCATAGTGTTGCAAAACTTGTAGACTCCATCTTCAGCCCAGCCTTGTAACATTGAAGCCTTGGTACTCCGATCCTTCACAAGAAAATGAGATGGGTGAAATTTAAAGAAATAGTTATTATCTTGGTGAATTGATTAACAGAAAGCAATCGTTTGGTAATATTGGGAACATGAAGCATATTGGTAAGTTTAAAGAGCTGATTTTGAGAAAGCAATGTGGAAGAACCAATATGTGAAATTGGTAAACCTTGACCATTACCCACAACAAGATTATCCAAACCTTTGTACTCTTCAGCGATGCTCAACTGACTAAGGTCAGGTGTGATATGATTAGTGACCGTGGTGTCAGGATGCCAAGGAGTGTTCGGATATTCTGAAAAATTGGCAGAGGGGGTGCCTTGGAACTCAAAGGAATGAGCAGAGGGGTTAGGCAAGAGGCCGAGAGAGTTGTTGCGTGGCTGAAAGGATGATGAGTTTGGGGGAGCATTATAACGATGTCGACATCGGTCAGTAGTGTGGTTACTATAGCCACAAATTTGGCAAGGGCTATGTCTTCTGTTGTTATTAAAATTGTTGTTGCGGCCTTGATAGGCCCGCTGGTTGGTATTTTAGCCAGATGCACCCTTGGGATTTAATGTGGAGTGAGCCATATGAGCTGATGGTGTCTGGTTGGTATTTTGGCTAGACATACTCCTGAGATTGAATGTGGAGTGAGCCACATAAGCTGATGGTGTCTTGTTGCTGATGCTATTAAGTAAAATCTTATGAGCCAATAATTGCCCATGTAATTCACAGAAGTCAACCTATCGGCCTTGAACCGAGAGGGCAGCGATGATGTTGTGATAATCAGGACCCAGATTTCAGTGGATAATGGCATTGAATTCAGAAGGACTTAAAGGTGCACCAGCGGCAACGAGTTCATCAGCCAAGAACTTAGCTTGTTGAAGAAATTGGGTAACAGTTTTATCATCCATAGTGAGTTCTTGAAGCTGTACGTGAAGTTGCAATTTTTTAGCATCTGAAATATAACCACAGGCCTTCTCAAAGGCTTTCCAAACATCAAAGGAATTGCGAAGACCCACAATGTAGAGGTAGACCTCTTCAGAGGTTGAGGAAATCAGCCAAGATTTGATCATTTGATCTTTTTGATACCAAGTGAAGAATTCGGGGTTGGGTTCTAAAATGTTGGTAATTGGATTGGTAACGTGTTTTGGAGGAGTAGAGATTGAACCATAAACAAAACTGGTGAGATTATAGCATTCAAGAAGGGGTTCAAATTGAGTTTTCCCTACAATATAGTTCTTTGGAGTGAGTTTGAGAGAAAAAGAAACAGATGGATGAGAATTGAAGGTAACATGACTGGAGGATTGCACGGGAACAATTGAGGAAGAAGATGAAGCTGTAGTTTGGGCTATGTTTGGCTCTGATACCATGTAAGCAATAAGTTTGAATTTCTGTTGTGATCCTTATTGTATTCCATACCATACATATATACAAAAATTATAGATGTGAAGAATTAACGCAGATTGTCCTATAATCTTACTATAATAAGTGAGAGGAGCAAATTATGTCATTTATAGATTTGGTTTAGCTAGCTGGAGCTAAATATGGAAACCATATATTTGAATTATCCTAACAATGAAGAAAATTTTGATGGATTTAGATGAATTGAAGGAAAAATGTGTGACAATTTATTGTGATTCTAGTGTTGCAATTTCAATGGCTGAGAATCCCTCTGATCATATGAGAACTAAGCATATGAAGGTGAAGTATCATTATGTTAGGGAATTGATCGAAGAAAAGGAGATCAAAATGACCTTCTGCAGATCAAGTTTTCAACTCGCTGATCTATTCACCAAGGCTTTGCCAAGATGGAGGTTTGAATCTTTAAGGAAAATGATAGGTATGCAGGTTCCACAAAACAAAGGAGGAGTTGTTGAATTAAGTTGTTTCGTGAAACCTGCTATATTGAAGCTTGCAGAGGATCTTGCAATGGTAATTAAGTTAAAGCGGAAAGGAAGGCTGAAGATCAAGATGAAGGTTCCAAGACATCTAAAGAAACTTGAGCTAATGATTTTGGGAATAATTTAGAGGACCATGCATCCAAGAAGTGAAATTATGAAGATTGAAAATCAAGGCAGAAAGCTTGAAGAGAAAAAATGAAGAAACCTGCAGAGGAAAAAATGGAACAATCTGTTAATGTCTAGGTAAACCCTGAAGGGGAATTATTTCTGAAGCTAAAATGAAGAATGTATTGAAGCTGTCAAAACACAAAATCAAAGCTGATAGTGACTTCAGAGGATGTTCATTAAAGCTTGTCCAATCTGTTCCACAGGCATATACTTGTGGGCCTGCATATCAGAATTTCATTTTCATGTAGCTTTAAAATTAGTAGCATTTAATGTATGTCAGTTGCTATTGTGCATGTTCTTTGTTTTTAGCTGATCAAAAGGGAACATGAGACGTGCTAAGCTCCTGTCTCTTAGATCACAAGCATGCTTTTCAATTCCTAGCCATTGATTTTAAGATGTTTTAAAAAAAATGTAAGGGCTGAATATAAAGCTCACCTTCTTCTTCTTCTTCTTCTTCAAATATATCAGAAAAACTTCATCTTTGTCAAAAAACTTGCCTTTTCTTTTATTTCTCGAAGGTTCATCAATGTTTGAGTGTTAAGCGTATTGCAAAAAATTACAATATACAGTCTGAATTTTATTATGAGTGCAACCAAACCTGACAATCAAACGAGACCAAACCTTCAATATATTGACGTAGCTTTTACACATTTAGAGAAGATTATTTGAAAACACAAAACATTAGAACGTTGGAATTTCAGAGTGGGGCTGCAGGATTCATCATTGTGGACGACTGGTGCAAAGCCTCAACCATCAAGCTTGAGAACTTGCTGTTTAGGAGAAGGAGGCGTTTCATCATCTTCCTAGAATTTAGTCATCGGAATATTTACACTGAAGACACCTCTGGCGTTATTATACAGGTCTGCAAGGAGTCAAGGAGGAGAGTTCCACTGAGGAGCTAATTCAAATATGTGAAGATATAATAAGCGACTGCAGGTTGGACAACATGGATAATGTTTAGAAGGCTAGGCATGGAAGACAAAGATGGATTCTATACTATTTTGATCTCCATATATGGAAATTTAGGGACAGACTACTTTCTAATGGATGCCATTTTTGGCTATTTGACGACAAACGTCAATGGCGGAGATGTATGACTGTTGCCGAAGTCTAACAATTTCTTGGAGGGAGTAAATTAGAGGCAGCCATTTATCCAGGTAAATAAAAAATGCACAGCCATGAAATGGTAAAAACAATAACAAACTTAGTCTAAACAAGGGTACAAGCCAAGAGTTTGGAGAGAGTCCTCCATTGTAGGAGGTCACAAGGAATGGACACAAGTCTCTTACTGTAGCATGGGAATGATTTTCCTTCTCTTTCCACCGAGATCCCTTCCATCATTCTCTTTCAGGTACATCACATTTCAAACGCTTTAACGTTCTCTCAGCGTTGTCACCCATTACTTGCGTACCAAAAATTATACAGACGACACTACGGATTAAGCCATAATAGACAATGATAGAGAGTTCAGGAATTTGTCCTTAGGACCATTGATGTCTTTTCGAATACACGAAGGTGCTTGGAAAAAACTGTGTTATAATTTTGTTGTATTAGCAACAAAAAGTAAAACATGGCGATGTTTCTTGTATACGTTGTATTTCCTTTGATCAAACCCAAGTCAGATAGGAATTTTTCAGTGACTGGTTTTTGCTTCCCTTATTTTCAGGATCCTAAGATTTTGAGACAAGCAGTTCGGGGAAAGGTGGAGCTTCTGGCGGGTTTTTAACGTGTGTCTCCACACGAATAACATCCCTTTTTGTGCCTGGAAGCTGTTCATTGTATAGGTCAAAAACATGTCTGGAGCAACGTCTCCGGATTCAAGATCTCCACCTTCACCAACTGCACAATCACCATCAGATTCATCATCACAACCAGTAGATTCTCCACCCCCTCAGAGTTCCAATTCTCCTCCCTCACCACCAACTGAATCAAGTCCTCCATCATTTGCTCCGAAATCACCTCCACCTCCGCCTCCACCTCCACCTCCAACTTCTTCTTCTTCTTCTTCATCACCAGCACCATCTTCTGATAACAATGGTGGTTCCGGTCGATCATCACCCAAATCATCTTCATCAGATTCTATTCCAAGAAATTCATATCCAAAATCATCAGAAACCAGTGGCCCATCTAGTGATCAGAAAGTTACAATTGGAGTTGTAGTTGGAGTTGGAGTGTTGCTAATCGTTATGGTCATCATTTGTGCGATATGTTGCAGGAAAAAGAGAAGAAAGAAGGAGATAATACCTTACTACGCAGAATATCCTCCCAAAAGTATGAAATCTATTAGAAAATTCTTAGTTAAGACGAAACACAAAATTCCTAGTTTATTTTGACTCTACATATCTGCAGTGCTCGTAACATGTTGTTTAAAACTTTGCATTTGTCCTGCTCATAGTATGAACTATCGTTTTCAAGATGGATTTTACGTTTATCTAATGTTATGGTTTATCGCAGGTAGTCAGAAATATTACAACTCGACGAAGACCGATTGGAACAATAGTCCCGCACCTCCTGCAGATCATGTTTTCAAGATTCCACCAGCATCACCAGGTCCTGGCTGGAAAGGATCTCCAAATCCAGCCCCAGGTGTGATGAGTGGTGGCGATACGAGTACCATGTCCCATCCGCCCTTGCCACCTCCATCACCAAACATAGCTCTGGGCTTGAACCAAAGCATGTTTTCGTACGAGCAGCTAGCTTTAGCTACAAATGGATTCTCAGATGCCAATGTGCTGGGTCAAGGCGGGTTTGGATATGTGCATAAAGGTGTGTTGCCTAATGGAAAAGAGGTGGCAGTGAAGAGCCTAAAGTCAGGGAGTGGACAGGGAGAGCGAGAATTCCAGGCAGAAGTTGAGATCATTAGCCGTGTCCATCATCGGCATCTTGTGTCCCTTGAGGGCTACTGTATCGCTTCAGGGCAGCGAATGTTAGTCTACGAGTTTGTTCCAAATAAGACCCTGGAATACCATCTTCATGGTAATACTTTGAATTCTCCATTTGATGTTGTCTTTGCTACAGGGGAGAGTATGCCGTCAACCTTACAAGTTGGAGTTTTCATTCTAGTTTTTTTTTAGTAAATAATAGGTTTAGTTACTAGAGTAGGACGACACATTCAAATAAAATCTGAAATATGGAAAATGCAGGAAAGGATCTTCCAGTCATGGATTGGCCAACCAGGCTCCGTATTGCATTGGGTTCTGCCAAGGGGCTTGCTTATCTTCATGAAGATTGTGAGTTACCCTCTATCTCTCTATAGTCTATACAGACAACTGCAGACATATAAAAATGACTCACATAGTTTCGTACTGAACAGGCCATCCTCGGATAATACATCGTGACATCAAGTCTGCAAATATTCTACTTGACTTAAACTTTGAGGCTATGGTCAGTGATTTAAGCTATCTCTCATTCACATGTCTTTAGATAACCTAAAACATCTACTTTACTTTTCTTTATGTTTCCAAGCTGCTTCCTATTTTCAGGTCGCTGATTTTGGATTGGCAAAGCTGTCTTCTGACAATTACACTCATGTGTCTACCCGTGTAATGGGTACATTTGGGTAAGCGTAACAGCTCACCAGTTTCTGTGATTACTTTTATCATACAATAGTTGATTGACAGAAGAATTCAGGATTTTTTAGAAAAGAAGAAAAAAATAAAAAAGATTATAACAAGAAGAGCCATGTAACACCTTACCTCCAGAAAGAAAAGACATTGAAACGAATTCTCTGAACTAACCAAATTCTTGACACTGGCATAGGTACTTGGCTCCCGAGTATGCATCAAGTGGCAAGCTGACAGATAAATCTGACGTTTTCTCATTCGGAGTCATGCTGTTGGAAATCATAACTGGGAAGAGACCTGTTGATGCTAATAACGCAATGGACGACGGCTTGGTTGATTGGGTAAGTGTGTCGCACCCTCCAATTCTTCCCCTTGTCGATAAACGTACAAATTTTAACAATTGTGGCATGTACTGAGCAGGCTCGACCCTTTCTCACACGTGCCTTAGATGAAGGCATCTATAACGGACTGGTGGATTTTCGCCTGGAGAACAACTTCGATCCTCAGGAGATGCAACGCATGGTAGCTTGTGCTGCTGCTAGCATTCGCCATTCTGCCAGGAAGCGCCCGAAAATGAGACAGGCAAGGCGATAACTTGAAATTTTGGGTATATCAGAAAGCTATCAAGATTTATATTATATGATGCATGACAATTACTACGCAAAACAGATTGTACGTGCACTTGAAGGAGACGTATCACTGGATGACTTAAGTGACGGTAAAAGGCCAGGTCAGAACTCAATGTTCAGCTTCTCAGCTTCAAGCCCAGAGTATGATCAAGATTCATATAATGCCGACATGAAAAAGTTCAGACAAATTGCTTTGTCAAGCCAGGAATTTGGAGACAGCGATCATGGAGCTTCAAGCACTGACTCCAGAGATTTTTCCCCGTTGGCGGTCCAAAAACACAATCCTTGAGGAGTCCAGACTTCAACCATTGAGAACACGCATAAGAGCTTGAGCGCCAAAACCTATGAACCAATTTCGGGTAATGAAGAACAGCAGATTTACACATTAGCAGTGGCATAGTCAAAATCGTTTTACGCTTGATTTAATACTTCCAATTTGATTGAAGGGCTAAGTTTAGACTTGGAATTTATTTTTTCTTTTGCCTCGATTTTTCCTTTTGACCATGTACTTGTCACCCAGCAGTAATGCTCTGAATCTTTTACTAATTTGATTTACCTTCTTTTACCATCTAAGATTCTGCTTCTGAATCATATTAATTACCTTCTTTTAACGGGACAATTCCAGTGTAACTCGATAACAACCAACATGGATGGTGTGATTGAAACAGTACTTGTTGATCATCTTAGGATAACGACAACTCTTTTGTTATTAATTTGTAAATTAGTTTTTTTGTTCTTATCTACATTTTAGTTAACATTTTATCATAGCTCTTAACACAACTAGTTTTTGTATCCTTATCTATACTTAATGTTATAACCATACTTATCATATACGAAGTTGTAAACTATTTATTGTAGCTGTCTTCTCATGTAATATATAAGAGATATTTCTACTCTAATTAACGTCTAGTAGCATTAATCATGGCAACAACAAAAAATCGTTCCTACTCAAATATGAACGATATCAGTTCCTACCACAAATTACATATTTGTTATCAAACTAAGCACTAAAAATTACCTTGTTTGGAAAACTCAATTTGTTCCTCTTTCAAACTATTAAAATATGAATAGTTTTATTGATGACACACCAGTTCCACCTCAAACCATTCTTTCATTAAATGATACAAATATCACAATCCTAAATTTGGCTTACACTACAACAAGGTAGCCATTTAGCTAAGTCTTAGAAATCTTAGCTAAAAGTAAGCATTTGACAATAATTAGAAAATGTCAAATTTGATGACGATTTTCAAAATTATCGTTAAAGGTTTATTTTCATGTAGATTGTTTTGGTATCGGGAGACCATTTGGTGACATTTTTCTATAATCATCACCCATGGTTGATACAAAGTTTTGCTGCATTATCCTTTGGCAACAATTTCAAAAAATCATCACCAAATGTTGATCCTTTGATGATGATTGATGTAATCGTTGCCAAAGGTTCATTAAAAGTTTTTTCTGCATGTAGATTTCTTTGCAAAAAAATTCAAAAATCCCCAAAATCATCACAAAAGTTTCATCCAAAGTTTTTTGCATGTAGATTGCTTTGGCAACGATTTTTAGAAATCATCGCCAAAAGGTGACCTTCGTTTTGTCCTTTAAAAATAATGTCATTTTTGTCATATTGAAAACCTAGTTACCTAAAGTCTTTTCGAAATTGTCGTTTTTGTCTTACCTTTGTCTTCTTAAATGTGATTAATTGTCTTCCACTCCAGTGTCATTGTTCCCAGCTTTGTCTCCATCTTTGGTGTCCGTTTTCGTCTCCAGTACGTGTCTTCGTCTTCGTCCCCACATAAGGGTTTTGGTTTTCCAAGTAATTAATTTCCACAAATCCAGTTTCCACCGAGAGCAATAAAGATTGCAAAAAAAAAGAAAAAGTTCTTAATGTGTTTACTGTCTCAAGCTTTTGGAAACCACTGCATTTCCACAATCCTTGGTGTTGAATATTGTCTCAAAGTCAGAAATTGCAGCTTCTCAAAGTCAGAAATTGAAGCTTGCAAAGTCAAAAATTAAAGCTTCTAAATGTCAGAAATCTCAACCTGCTTTCGGTAATTGTTGAGTCATGAATGGAGGTTGTAGCTAACTTTGACATTCATCCATGAACTTCTCTATAAAAGAGAAGCAAATGCAGGAATAGTGGGAGAGAGCACAATTTCTGTTGTGAGAAGAGAGAAGAAGTTGTTTAGAGGGAGAGAGTCATTTCCGAAAGGGAAGGAGAAGAGAGAATAGTGGGAGAGAGAGAGAAAAGAAAAAAAACTATTTATATATTTATTTTTTGTTTCTTTTTCTAGTAGTAATGAGCTTGGGTTAATTTGGGTCTTTCGGAAAAATTGAGTGATAAACACTATTGTATGCTCTCATTGATTATAGTGAAATACTCA
>JAOQMP010000210.1:7840730-7854225 GCA_027563575.1 Erythroxylum pedicellare
TTGATTAAACTCTAATAAAGAATGTTCAACTACAAATTACAAATCCTAAACCTAGGAAATCATAAATCACAGTTAAACATGGATTAAGCTACTCCCTTTGAAGCCCATTAAACTCTAGCCATCACTACATCTTCAAGAGGAAAGAAGACGTCTAGCCACATATTGCAACCGAAAACCTCACAACTAGGAATGAATCCAAGCTACCTATGATGGAAGTCGGCGATGAAAATGCTGGGAAAATGAGAAGGAGAGAGAGATGATAGAGAACGATGCAACATGATGGATAAATGAGGGAGATATGAAAGAATGATGGAGTCATGCCTCCGTCTCTCCCTGCCTCAAGCTGATGGAATATTGATGTATATATATGTCGGCTCTCTTCAACTTATCCAAAAATAGGTTTCCTTTCAAAATGGGTCATCGGGTCGGGTTTCCATAGTAGTAAAAACTTTCAAAAATATTTTGGGTCTTCAAAGGTTCGTCGCGGCGATAGGTAAGTTCTCCGCAGTGTACTTTTCCCGAAAGGTTTTGATTGTATTATGATCCTTTGCCTTGGAGAAAGAATTAACATTCGCCGTGGTGAACGTTTCCCGAAAGTTCTCTCTCCTTGCTGGATCCTTCGTCGCGGATAACTTTTCTCGAAAGCTCTAGTCCCCTGTTGACTTCAATTCTGCACATTGACTCCCTCCTCTTTGAGGTTCCTACAATCAATAATAGCAATTTGCAATATCAATTGTTCTCAGAAAAATTAAGAAGTGCAACCAATACCAATTGTGACAATTTTTACTATCAAATTACATAAAATAAAAGTGCATAATTAAGGATTAAATTAAGCACAAAATCAAGAATTAGGAGTCAAAATGCATAGTAAAGGCCATGAAAGTGTTTCCAATTTAGATAATAAACTTGGGCTCAATCAACTATTCTCTTTCAATTTGAAAGTTCAAGTGAAGTTATGGTACAATTTACTCAGCTCAGGGTAGATTAATACGTGAGAACAGCTAGCCTAGGAATTTCACTTTAAATAATTTCCATTGACCAAGACAACAAGGATCATTAAGGAAATCCCAAATTTTCAACAAAGTGATAAGGAGTCTTTATATGAAGGTTGGGAGAGGTTTAAAGAACTACAAAGAAGCTGTCCTTATTGCAACCTTCTAAGGGAGTTCCTAATGCAAACATTCTAAAATGATGTAAATTAAAGCACAAGAGGGACCATAGATGCAGTTATGGGAGGATCTTTGATAAGGAAAAGTATCAATGTAGCTCATGATCTTTTAGAAGAGTTAGCATGCAACAGTTTCATGTGGTCAAGTGAGAGAAGCAGGCAAGGCCAGAAGGAGCAAAACGGTATGATCACAATTGACTATGTTACCGCTTTGCAGGCACAAATCACAACACTTACTAAGCAATTGAGCAACATGCAAGGAGCATCTTCATTTACAGCCAAAGCTATATAATCACAATGTGAGTTATGTGGGCAGGACAACCATTGCATAATAGAATATTTCTTGTTAGGAGCTCGTAGCACCGAATAGGTAAGTTACTTAGGCTAATCACAGTGAGGTAACAATTCGTACTCAAACACTTATAATCTAGTGTGGAAAAACCGTCCAAAATTTTCTTGGAATACTATCAATGCAGTGGCTAAGCAAGACAGTAAGGACCTCCGAGATTTTAGCAAGATAGACTCAGAACTGTCGAGAACAAAATGGACAAGTTGATGGATGTTTTGGGGACTCAATTGGCAAATCAAGAAGAGAACTAAAAGATGATGTTTTCGAGCCAGGAGGAAAGTCAAAAGAGGATGGAGGTAAAGTTTGATCAGATAGTGAAGGATCATGCCTTATTCATCCACAATTAGAGGTACAGGTAGGTCAACTTGCTCATACCATGTGTTTTAGAAGTGCAGGCAGCTTACCAAACAGTATCGAAGCCAACTCAAGGGAACAATTGAAGGCTATCACACTTTATAGTGGCAAGAAGATGGAGGAACCAAGTGTGAAAAAGCATTGCCAAGAAAAAGAAAAAGGTAAAGGTAAGGAGATTTGAGAAAAGAAAGAATAAGAGAGGCTTTATGTGTCACCACTGTCATACAAACCCCAACTTCCATATCCAAAAAGGGTGAGGGAGAAATTGAATAAGCTTCATATCAACTTTTCATTGGTGGAAGCTTTGGAGTGCATATCTTGTTGGGCCTGGGTCCCAATCCCAAGACTAATCCCAAGGTTTGGTTCAGGGCTGACGGGTGATGATGGTACGAAGGGAAAGTGGATAGCATTGGATTTATAAGAAATCTCAGTGCGGCAGCAAAGGAGAGTTTGTTGTGGTGAAATATAGGTTCGCCACGGTGAACTCATGGAGTTTTCTCACCGCAGCAAAGTTCCAGTTGATTTATTCTCATCTATTCATTTAATATGAACTAGATTAGCTTCATATCAAAAGTCTGAACTATAGATTACGAGTTATGCTACGATTGCGAGGATGCAACTTCTATGACTCTCCTTCTTGCTTGAGGATAGTGATTAGATATGAATTGAGCAAGTGTAGACTCTAGGTTTAGGCTTGATTATTTGAGCATAATTAGATTTAGATTTAAGTTTAGACTTAAAAATTTTCGAAAACTGATTACTCATAAGAATACTTACCAAATCGATTATCTCGAGCCTTAAAGTATTTATAATCTACTATCATTCTTAATATAATACGATTTAATTAAAATTGAACTTTTTGAAATCATAACATCTGACTTCATTACCCTTCTGGAGATGTTAACCGCGGTGAACATCTGGCTTTGCCACGGCAAAAACTCCAATTCCGAAACCTAGAAACCCAACATGAAACACAAAATTTTGCACTTACACGTACACTTATTCATATAATTACAATCACAACAACATACCAATACTAACAACTTAACCAAGACATAAATAATAACATACACAGAGAACTTTCTCCAATTCTTAATCTCATTGCTAAAGAAAGTAAATGTTTGAACAAGCTTTCATTACAAATCAACATACCCATCCCCATCTTAAACAAAAATAAAAAATTATGCTCAATGTTGACATGCCTATAAAGCTATCTAAAAAGTTACTAACTTAGTTCAAAAGTCTCTAACTATCCTGGAGTTTTCGATGCTTTTCAAGGATCAACTATCATCTTGTTCTGCCCCTGAGGAGTGGAAAAATGATGGGTTGAGCTATATAGCTCAATGGCTAATATATTTATAGCCATTGGTAAATTGCCATAAATTCAAGCATATGTATATATATATATATATATGTATCTAACAATTCAAACATACTCAATTTATCTCAAGAACTGATAATTAGGCAAGTTAATGCATAACTTATAACATAGGCTTTGACCATTAAGCATAACACTCAAATACATCATACTTGACATCTTAAAGATGCAATGCACAAATCGATGGCTCGAGGGTTCTATGGAAACAAAATGGAAAAACCAAAATTTACACCATGAACAGATTGAGTCCATTTTCGGAGCTCATATGCCATAAGTGGGCAACCGGTAGAAGACTCTTGTCAATGTGCACGTGACGAATATAATGGTTCCACTCTTGCCTAAACAAAAGCATATATTTGTTTTATCATATGCTCAAACTTTCATGATTTTTCTTCTTTTCATTTAATACAAAAATGTCATCACCTTTTCAAGGTATAACATAGTCATAATTCATCATGCATTTTTAAACATTCACAATAATTCAAATTCAAGCAAACTAAATATACACACACATAGGCAAGAATTTGCCCAATCACACAATAACTATAAACACATTATCCACTTAATTTCAATTAAAAATCAAGATTATCTTTCTTCTTGCTCTTAGGTAAGGTTTTCTTGATTCCCTAACCCAATCAATTTCTCAATTAACTCAAATTCAAATGTAAATTTATAAAACTTTAATAATCAAAACATGATAAAATTGAACTATAACCCTTTCAAAAATTCAAACTTTCAAATAAAATTTCCATGATCATTCTAATCAGGTAGATGAAGAAATTTGATGACACTTTCTTCAAAAAATGTTCCCCATTTTCTTAAGTTTCTAATTACACCAAAATCATTCTATTTGGTTTAGTAATCTAAAAGTTTTAACCCAAACATTTTTGGACTATTCTTATGCTGAAACAAGTTTTAGTGCTCAACTTCCATCCAAAAATTGAGAATTGTAGAGACTGAATTAAAACTCTATTTCTTCAAAAAATTTGTATCTCTATGTCTTTAGTTTACTACAAATTAAAAATAACTCCATTTGGATAACTACAGAGCAAGATATCATCAAAATACTAAAACATGTTTATGCAGGAAAGTTGACTTCGCAACGACGAACTTGTCCAAAAGCCTACGAAACTTCCAACCCTCATCCCATTTTCCAAATTTTTTACATCCAACATCCAAACCTAACACATCTTATACAAAAATCATCTTTTCTACTTCATTTACACTTTTTTCTACTCCATTTCAACTCAATATCATCCATAATCAATTTATAGTCCATGATTGATCATGAACACTAATAATAGAACATACACATATATATACATTCATCAACTTCCTACACATACTCACTTCATTTTCACTTTCATTTCACTTCTAAATATCACTAAATATGCTTCACTCCTAACATAAACCCTAATATCTATTTAATCCCCTTTTTGTATCTAAGCAAGAAGAAAGATGATAAACTTACCTTTAATGAGTTAATTTTCTCTTCTTTTCTTCTTCTTTCTTCTTCCTTCCAAGCTTCCCACGATTATCCTCTCTTCTTCTCCATCGTCAGTTTTTTCTCTTCTTCTTCTAAGTCAAGACACATTTTTATTCTTTTTTTTTCCATTTTGCCCTTCACTTACTCGATTCTTCCAATTCTACCCCTTTTTTGTCTTTTATGTCTCTAACTCCTTTAATCCATTTAACACCATATTAATTCTAACTTAATTCTAATCTTTCCAACTAATTTCAAATCTCTATTCATGACCACTAAATAATGACTAAATTATGAAAATAATCAAACAAATAGATAATCAAATAAATCATAATTAAATAATTAAACAAATAAATCGATAATAATTGAAAAATTTCGGGCTCCAACAATTCTCCCCCCTAAAAGAATTTCATCCTCGAAATTCTTACCTGAGACCACAAAGCAGTGTGGATACTTTTCCTTCATTGCTTCCAAAGGCTCCCATGTAGCCTCTTCTATATAATGGTTCTCCATAAGACTTTAACAAGCTTCACTGTCTTGTTTCTCAAAACCTTTTCCTTTAAGTCCAAAATCTCTACTAGTTGTTCTTCATAAGTCAAATCCTTTCTTTATTAAACCTCCGAAGGTTGAACTATGTGTGAAGGATTGGATCGATACTTTCTCAACATCGATATATGGAAGACATTTTGAATCTTAGACAATTCTGGTGGCAAAGTTAACTTATAGGCCAAAGGTCCAATCTTCTCGATGATCTCATAAGGGCTTATGTATTTTGGACTAAGTTTGCCCTTCTTACCAAATCTCAAGACTCCTTTCCACTAAAAAGCTCTAAGAAACACTTTATTTCTAACTTCAAATTCCATCTCTTTTCTATGTGCATTCGTATAACTCTTTATTCTATCTTGAGTTGCTTTGAGTCTTTATTTCTCCAATTTAATCCTATCAAATGTAACTTGTACCAACTCTGGTGCTATAAGTCTCTTTTAACCCTCCACACCCCAACAAATAGGAGTTCTACACCTCCTACCACACAAAGCTTTATAAGGTGTCATTTGAATTCCTGAGTGGTAGGAATTATTATCAGCAAATTCAATTAAAGGCAAATGATGGTCCCATAAGCCTTTGAAATCCATAACACAAACTATTAATATTACCTTTAAAGTTCGTATTGTTCTGTTCGATCGTCCAACAGTCTGTGGATGGAAAGCTGTACTAAAGTGCATCTTAGTTCCCAAAGCCTTTTGTAAGCTTTTTCAGAATCTGGAGGTGAACTTAGGATCTTTATCAGAAACTATAGAGTTCGGAATTCCATGAAGCCTGATAATTTCATCCACGTACTTCTAGGCCAAAGCATTCAAAGAATTAGTCTGCTTAACTGGCAAGAAATGTGTTGACTTGTTTAACCTATCTAGATCACCCTCGTTGCGTCATGCTTCCTGCTAGTTTTTGGCAATCCCATTAAGAAATTCATCATAATCTTCTCCCACTTCCATTTAGGAATAGACAAAAGCTTAAGCTTGCCTGAAGGTGCGTGGTGCTCAGCCTTGACTTGTTAACACACTAAGCATCTTTTAGTATACTTTGCAATATCCTTTTTCATTCCTTTCTACCAAAAGTGTTCCTTTAAATCTTTATACATTCTCGTACTACCCGGGTGCATTACGTAGGGAGCATTGTGCGCCTCATCACATATCTCATCTTTCAACTCTAACATGTCTGGGATAGAAAATTTGTTACCTGCCACCATCAATCTATCTTCTCTTATCTCTATTTATGAAGGTTTACCATTTTTAATCTCCTCTCAGAGTTTGCTCAAATACTCATCTTATTCCTACAATTCCTTGATCTTCTCATTCAACATTGGCCCTACCCTAAAGTTAGCCAATATACACTCATATTCGATTTGCTTCAATGTCACTATAAGTTTGGCTAATTCATTCAACAAAGGAAGATACACCATATCCACATGTTCTATAGTAGATTTCCTACTCAATGCATCCGCTACTACATTATCTTCCCCAGGTGGTAGTCTATCATCAAATCATAATCTTTCAGTAATTCTAACCACCTTCTCTGTCTCAAATTCAACTCTTTTTGGCTTATCAAATACTTAAGACTCTTGTGGTCTATAAATATCCTAATAGTGACTCCATATAAATAATGTTTCCATATCTTCAATGCAAAAATTATGGTAGCTAACTCCATATCATGCATAGGATAATTCATTTTATAGGGCTTTAATTGTCTAGAAGCATAAGCAATCACTTTATCTCCATGCATCAGCACACATCCCAATCCCTTCCTTGAGGCATCACTGTACACTGTATATCCATCATTACCTGAAGGCAAAGTCAAAATCAGTGCAGGCAAAGTCAAAATCGGTGCAATTGTGAGCCTATTCTTCAATTCCTCAAAACTATTATGGCACTCTTCTATCTACATAAACTTTTAATTCTTCCTTGTCAATTTGGTAAATGGAGCTACTATTATGGAAAAGCCCCAAGAAACTCCTCGCTTCTGCTATATTTTTAGGTGCTTCCCATTTCACCACAGCTTCTATTTTTCTCATATCCACATGCACTCCTTACTTTGAAATCACATATCCAAGAAATGCCACTTCCTTTAACCGAAATTCACGTTTGTCGAATTTGACATACAACTTGTTCTTCCTTAGTGTCGCTAAAGCACTTCTTAATTGTTCTTCACACTTCTTGTCACTTTTGGAATAAATCAATATATCATTAATAAAGACAATAATAAATTGATCTAGGAAAGAATTAAAGACTCTATTCATTAGGTCCATGAAAGCTGTAGGGGCATTCATCAATCCAAAGGGCATAACTAAAAACTTAAAATGCCCATACCGTGTTCTAAAATTAGTCTTTGACACATCGGACTCCTTTATCCTTAACTAGTGATAACCCGATCTCAAGTCTATCTTGGAGAAGACTTTTGCCCCTTACAATTGGTCAAACAAATCATTTATGCATGGGAGCATATATTTATTATTGATAGTGACATGGTTGAGCTTCCGGTAATGCACACACTTTCTCAACGATCCATCTTTCTTCTTTACAAAAAGGACTAGAGCTCTCTAAGGTAAAGAGCTCAGCTTAATGTACCCTTTCTCCAACAATTCTTCTAATTACTTTTTCAACTCCTTCAATTCTGCTGGAGCCATTATATAAGGTGGAATTGATATTGGTGTAGTACTCGGAAGAAGCTCAATGGGAAACTCAATTTCCCTTGGTGGAGATAGTCCTGGCAATTCCTTTGGAAAGACATCAGGGAATTCTATGACCACGGAAATTTCTTCTAATTCCCCTCCATCTGCCTTCATGTCTAGCACATAGGCCAAAAATACTTCACACCTTTTCCTCTTCATTTTCTCTACTGTCAGAGCCAAAACAACACTAGGCAGGCTTGATTTTATGTCTCCCACAAACACCACCTTTCTTCCATCATCCAACTCAAACTTTACCACCTTTTGTTCACAATCTAAATTAGCATTATATTTCTCTAATGTTTCTATGCCCAAAATCACATATAATCCTTCCATCTGTAATGGAATTAGATCCACCACTAATCGTTCCCCTCCAATACATATCTCATAATCTCTATGAACTTAACTGATCACAATATACTGGCCAATTGGAGTACTAACCATTAAAGGAGTATCCAATGGGCTCAGATTTCTGCCACACACATTTTCTACTTGATGACACAAACGAATGAGTAGAAGCTAGATCAATCAAAACAACAATATCATCATCAAATAATTTAATCATATCAGTCATAACTTCTGGAGTGGTTTCTGCGCCCTCCCGTGTCATTGCAAATACCCTAGCTGGTGCTTGGCCCCTCGGTCTTCCTAGAGAGTTCACTCTCTTAACTACATCAGAACTGCCCACTTCCCTCTCTTCTTGCAGATCATGGACACTATCTAGCCAACATTTGAAACAAGCTCTAGTAGTATTCCCCTCCATGGAACTTGTCGCAATGATTGCACTTAGGAACAGAAGACTTATCCCCTTCTCCCTTTCTACCACCTCTTATCATTGAGGCTTGATGAGAAACAGTAGAAGTTCTCATAGGTTTGGACTTAGTTGCTCCACTGCTCCTCTCCTCATACTATACAGGGAATGTCCTAGCACTCCTCTCAGACATAAGAGTACCACCTCCCTTCTTGAATTGTTCTCTCACTTTTCTGTTCTTGTTTATGATGCTTTTTATATTTTTTATATTCTCAACCCTCAGTGCCACTTCAACCAGCTGTTGGAAGTCACAGAGATTCTGCACCACTACTTTTTCTTTGATGGCTAGATGCAGTCCTACTTCAAGCCTATGGCACTTAGCTACCTCACTCATCCTTATCTCAGCTGCATACCCAGATAATTATGTAAATCAATGCTTATATTCGTTTACCGTCATCTCCTTCTGGGTAAGGGTCAGAAATTATCTTTGCTTCTGCTGAAAGTACACTTCAGATAGATATCTCTTCTTATCGACAATTAGGAAGTTCTTCCATGCCAACACTAGTGGCTTCATCTAACTTCTCGGAACACTTTTCCACCAATGAAGAGCATCCCCTTGAAGCAAACTCGTAGCATATTCAACCTTTTCATCATCCTCACAGTGCATCTGCTCTCATACTCTTTCCGTCTTTCTCAGCTAGGTCTTATCTTCTTTTGGATCAGTGGTCCCATAGAAGTCCACTACTCCATACTTCCTCAAATTATCAAATTGTGTCCCCTTCTTAGCTGGGGTCAGAGGAGAAGATTGTGGCATCTGGCCCATGACCTGGACAAATGCCTGAGCGAAGGGTTAGAACACTTTTAGATTTAAAGGAGTAGGCAATTGCTCCTGCGAAAGAGGAGACTCCCGCATCTGTGATCGAATGGGCTCACTACCTTGCCCTGCAGAAGCCTCAACATTCCTGTGGCTACAAACTCATCAGTACTCTCCTCTCTTGTCAGAGAGTCAGGTGCAACTGATCTTTGTAGAACTCCTCGTGTCCTTCTACAAGGTGGCATTTTACTCCTTCAACTGAAACACTAATGATTAGCTTACACTTCTTTTTAATCTTAATTCCTACATTTATGCATGATATGCATGTTAGTTAATGCAATCAATCAATTCACAATACAACAAGTAATCACATAGCATAACAATTCATACTACTATGCACTCTAAGCTAAGGAAAAACCTAAGCTGTGATACCAAAAGATGTCGGACCCTATTTTTAGAGTCCTATTATCTCTCTAATACTAAACACGTTAGGTGTAGGTATTGATCCCAAGATTAATACTGAGTTCTATACGGGGCAGTCAGATGAGGATGGTACGAAGGGAATGTGGATAGCATTGGATTTATAAGAAATATCGGCATGGCAGCAAAGTAGAGTTTGCCGCTTCTTGACTTCGCTACAGTGAAACCTTCAACTCTGAAACCTGGAAACCTAACATCAAACATAAAATTTTGCACATACACATAAACTCATTCATACAATTATAATCACAACAAACCATAGCAATACTAACAACTCAACCAAGACATAAATAAGAACATACATAAAGAACTTTCTCAAATTCTCAATCTCATTGCTAAACAAAGTAAATGTTTGAACACACTTTCATTACAAATCAACATACCCATCACCATCTTAAACCAAAATACAAAATGATGCTCAATATTAACATGCCTATAAAACTATCCAAAAAGTCACTAATTGAGTACAAAAGTCTCTAACTATCCTGGAGTTTTCGATGCCTTGCAAGGATCAATTGTCGTCCTATTTTGCACCTAAGGAGTGGAAAAATGATATGTTGAGCTATATAGCTCAATGGTTAATATATTTATAGTCATCAGTAAATTGCCACAAATTCAAGCATATGTGTATATATGTGTGTATCTAACAATTCAAACATACTCAATTTAGCTCAAGAACTCATAATTAATCAAGTTAATGCATAACTCATAACATAGGCTTTAACCATTAAGCATAACACTTAAATGCATCATACTTGACAACTTAAAGATGCAATGCACAAATAGATGGCTCGAGGGTTCCATGGAAATAGAATGGAGAAACCAAAGTTTACACTATAAATAGAATGACTGCATTTTTGAAGCTTATATGCCGTACCGAGCAGTCGGTAGAAGACTCTTGTCAACTTGCATATGACGAACAGAATGGTTCCACTCTTGCCTAAACAAAAGCACATATTTTTTTTATCATATGCTTATACTTTTATGCTTTTTTCTTCTTTTCATTTAATACAAAAATTTCATCACCGTTTCAAGGTATAACATAGTCATATTTCATCATGCATTTTCAAACATTCATAACAATTCAAATTCAAGCAATTTAAACATACACACACATAGGCAAGAATTTGTCCAATCACACAATAACTTAAACAAATGACTCATCTAATTTCGCTTGAAAATCCAAGCTCAAGATTGCCTTTCCTCTTCTTTTTAGGTAAGGGTTTTTTTGATTCCCTAACACAAACAATTTCTCAATCAATCCAAATTCAAATGTAAATTTTTCATAAAACTTTAGTATTAAAAACATGATAAAATTGACCTATAACCCTTTCAAAAATTTAAACTTTCGGGTCAATTTTTGATGATCATTCTGATAAGGTAAATGAAGAAATTTGATAACGCTTTCTTCTAGAAAAATGTTCCCCATTGTCTTAAATTTCTAATGAAACCAAAATCATTCAATTTGGTTCAATAACCTGAAAGTTATACCCTAATTGTTTTTTACTATTCCTATGCTGAAACAAGTTTCAGTGCTCAACTTCTATCAAAAAATTGAGAATTTTAGAGACTGAATTAAAACTCGATTTCTTCAAATAATTTTTATCCCTATGTCTCTAGTTTACTCCAGATTAAAAATCATTCCATTTAGTTAACTAAAGGGCAAGATATCGTTAAAATACTAAAACATGTTTATGCAAGAAAGTTGACTTCGCTGCAGCAATGTCAAGAGTTCGCGACGAACTTATCTAGAAGCCTATGGGACTTCTAGCTCTCATCCCATTTTTCATATTTTTCACATCCAACATCTACATGTAACATATCTTATATAAAAATCATCCTTTCTACTTCATTTACACTTCATTTTCTACTCCATTTCTACTCAATATCATCTATAAACAATTTATAGTCCATGATTGATCATGAACACTAATAATAGAACATACATGTATATATACATTCATCATCAACTTCCTACTTATACTCACTTCATTTTCACTTTCATTTCACTTCTAACTATCACAAAATATGCTTCACTCCCAACGCAAACACTAGTCTCTATTTAATCCCCTTTTTGTATCTAAGCAAGAAGAAAGATGATAAACTTACCTCTAGCAAGTTGATTTTCTCTTCTTTTCTTCTTCTTTCTTCTTCCTTCCAAGCTTCCCATGGTTTTCCTCTCTTTTTCTCCCTCTTTGGTTTTCTTCTCTTCATTTTCTTTCTCTCACAACATTTTCTTTCTTCTTCTAAGTCAAGACACGTTTTTATTCTTATTTTTCCCATTTTCCCTTCGCTTACTCGGCTCTTCCAATTCTATCCCTTCTTTTATCTTTTATATTTCTAACTCCTTTAATCCATTTAACACCATATTAATTCTAACTTAATTCTAATCATTCCATATAATTTCAAATCTTTATTCATGCCCACTAAATAATGACTAAATTCTGAAAATAATCAAACAAATCATAAATAAATAATTAAACAAATAAATCGATAATAATTGAAAAAAATTCGACATCCAGCATGCCCATGTATGCGAAGTTTCTGAAGGACATATTGAATCACAATGTACTTGGGAGGACAATCAGATTGTCATTTTGACAAAGAATTGTAGTTCGATTATCTCAAGCACTATATCTTCAAAACTATCAAGATCCAGGGAGTTTTACGATTCCATGTGTTGGTGGTGACTTTGAATTTTCTAAATGATTATATGATTTAGGTGCAAGCATTAACTTGATGCTTTGTTTGTTTTCAGGAAATTAATTTGACGTTTTGTTTGTTCAGGAAATTAGGACTAAGAGAGGTTAAGCCAACATCTATGCTGATTCAAATTGCAATCAATCCATCTAGAGACCATATGGACTTGTAGAAGATGTGTTGGTAAAAGTAGATAAATTTATCATTCCTGTTGATTTTGTCATATTAGAATTTGAAGTTGATAAAAATTATCCATTTATTTTGAGTAGGCCCTTTATAAATACTAGTAAGGCATTAGTTGATGTGCATGAGGAAAAACTTGTTTTAAGGATTGGTGATGAGCAGGTTGAGTTTAATATGTCAAAATCTATAAAAAAATTGAGGGATGGTAATGTATGTATGAAGATTGATATTATGGACAAATGCGTGAAGGAAGTTAAAGAGGAAGTTAATGAAGTTACTAGTGTGCTCAAGGATGAGAGTGCGAGAGAAGCGTATTTATGTGAGGAAGTCAAGTTAGAGAAGTTGGAGAGAACAAATACACCAACACCACCTTCTTTCCTTAAGCCCCCCATATTAGAGCTTAAACCCTTACCTTCTCATTTGAGATACATCTTTTTAAGTGAAAACCATACCCTACCTATCATTCTCTCAAACCAATTAAATTTTAAACAATAAGAGAAATTGGTGAAGACCTTTAGGAAATGGTGTTGGGTCGGAAAAAGAAAGCATGCTATATTTGGAGAAACGGTAGATTTCAAAACTTTTAAGAAATCATTTTTCCAGTGGAAGCAA